>APFE030288704.1:154374-173019 GCA_000404065.3 Pinus taeda | reverse complement strand
ATATTGATTCACCCCCCCCCCCCTCTCAGTGTTATTTCCAACAAAAAATCATCAATGAAAATAACATAGTACCTTTGTTTAGCGATGGAGGCTATAGAGAATGTCCATAAATCTCGATCCTCAAAGGAATATTTCGTATACTTACCCAAGGTACAACCTTTGCATGTATTCGTCTGCTCCAGTTTTACCTTAGGAAGTCTAGTAGAAATCTGCTGCATGATCTTCAAGGCCCCATGGTGCAAGTGGCCCGATCTTCTATGCCATAGCTAGCCAACATCTTGGCTTTACACCACCTCTGCTTTGGAACTTAATGTAGCACAATCATCTACCTCCAGTTTATAGAGATTCTTTACTTGAATCCCAATCCTCTTAGTTTGTCCAGTATCGATATGCCTCAGGAATACCTTTCCTTTACTAAAGACTACATCATAGCCTTTGTCTTCTAGCATAGCGACAGACACAAGATTCTTCTTCACACCCGGTACATACTTTAAATCAGTCAGGGTGAGAGGAGCTCCATGCTTCCTCTGAAACACAACCATACCTTCACCTTAAACATGGTATTGTCCATCATTTCCCATCTCGATCTGCATCTGGAGATCCTTCTCCTCCAGGGTACTGAAAAGATTCTTGTCACCGGACATGTGGAAAGAGGCTTCACTGTCCAGGTACCAAACACATCCCACCATGGATGAAACCATGCATGTAATGAGAGAGAAATCCAATTCAAACTGTGAGGCCAGTGCCTCACCATCTGATCCCTTCGAGGATCCCTTCTTGGATTTCTTCTGTGGACAATTCGTAGCATAATGGCCCACCTCATGACAATGAAAGCATTGCACTTTTGATTTGTCAAACTTCTTCCCACCATGGGAAGAACTAGATTTGGGATGGGACACCTTCCCTTTCCCTTTCCTTGCCTTACTTGCTAAGGCTAGATTTTCCTCATCATCTTGCTTTGATGAAGATCCATCTCGGGTGCTTCTTCTTATCTCCTCCTGCATCAAATTCGACCAAAGTCGTTCCCAATGTGGCAGTTTCTCTCTTCCATTTACTAAGTCTTGGTAGCTATTCCATCTCTTAGGAAGACCGAGGAGAGCTAGACTCACCATGTCATCATCGGTTTTCATGATCCCTACACATCCAAGCTCATCCTTGCAGGTGGTGAGCTTGTTCAGATATGTAGAGATCGTGTCACCCTTTTCACACTTGATTTTCGAAAGCTTGTCTTGCACTGTCGGCTTCCTCTGTTCGTAGTTGTTTTGATATAGATCCTTCAATGTTTTCCTCATTGAAAACAATGTCTCCTTCCCATGGATGCTCGAGATTATGTGGTCTCGAACTCCCTCCGAAAGAATTCTCCTCGCTCTAGCCACAAATTTCTTCCATTCCACCAATTTTGTAGCATTAACTACTACTGGCTTGGGGAATTCTTGATCAATGAAGTCCTTTAGACCGTTGTCCTCTAATACTACTTCCATGTGATCCTTCCAGGCTATATAATTTGAGCTGCCATCAAGGGCATACTCAAGTCTTAAACCGTTGAACGCCATTGGGGAAATTTGAGATGTGATAAGAATTTGAATTCTATAATCAGGAACTTGAAACTTCGAACTTCGAACTTCTTTGTATACTGTTCTTCGCTTTGATCACCTTTGCTCTGATACCATGAAGAAATTTCCCACTGTAGATCAACAGATTATGCAATATACTAAAGAAAAATACAAGACCTACTTCTACAACAAACTTGCAGAAGCTTAACCGATTTTGAGCAAGATAAAATAGAACACATATAATTGAGAATGAGAAAGCAATCACACATGAACACAGAAGAATACTTTGGGGAAAGCCTCAGCTAAAAACCCCGACCTTTGTATTATCATACAAGTGGAAATATGTTCAGATTACACAAAGGATTAGCTCACAAGCTACCCTGCTCTTAGTACAATCCAACAATAATACAACTCACAGACTGAATAGACACAAGATATGCCTTCCCTCACCCCTCCAAGCCTCCTATTTCCTTCCGCAATTTCTCTTGGGGTCCAATGCTGCCACCTATGTGAATTGGCCTTATCATACACTCATCAAACTCAAAAGTAACTGTGCAATATCCAAGGAATGAATTCCTTCTGCATGCAAGAGAGATCCTCAATGGAATATTCCTACAACTAATAGTACATTGTCCCATCATTTGATCTCAACTGGGTCTCTGACTGAACTGACATGCATGAGTTATTTATGAGAGAATATTCATTTATCTGAAGTGCAACAGTTACATGCATGCATGCATCAATTAACTGAACTCACAATTAGTTCAACAAACTATTCTAACTAATCTAACTAGACTTAACTCAGTTAACTGAGCTAACTAATTACAACTCAAAGTACAACTCATCCTTATCTCCTTTAATCAAGGGATAACTTCCTCAATCAATGGAGAAACTGTTGCATGTCTTCACATAGACTTCATGTTTGATTTTCTACAACTAATTAAATCAAGATGAATTAATTAATTATTTTAAAAACAACTACTAAGATCAAATTCGAATTTTAATTTTCAATTTTAGTTTAGTGACTAACTAAAATTGGAATGTATCCTGAAATGCTATTTATAGCAGTTATATTTTTGGCACTTCTATTTTTAGCATTTTTGTTGCTATTTTCAACAACAGATGTTCCTATCATTGTCGAGGGTCTTTCTTCAACAGATATTCCATGTCACTAGTCAAAACTTGAGCGTAACATGGGATGAAGTCGTTTGCATAAGTTGGCGTGGTTGACGGTCCATTTATTAGTTAATTTCCGCTACTAAATATGTCATTTTTATGTCACCGGGAAATTTATAGATATGTGCTTCAGAAGTATGTGCTTCGACCTAGACGAAGTCTTTGAGAATGTGGAGGGCATCGAATCATTTGCAGCAAGGTTTGGGTCAAAAAGGCCTTTGTATAAGTCACATAAAGGAGCTAAATAATTCATAGTTTATTATCTTTGCCTTGTGCACTTCATACTTATTATCTGTTTCTCAGAAGATCAGCCCCGTAGCTAGCTAGGGATGTAAAGGTTGTTTAGACAATTGAAATTCCAAAGAACCACGTTCCAATTGAAAAAGAAGAGGTCAAATAACCCAAAATAAGGAAGGTTGAATTAATTATTGTTCCATATTCCAAAGGGATATGTCAATTTCTCCTCGAGCCAAGGGATGAGTTTTGGTGGCTTAACCGCCACAAAGTAAGGGTCAAATATTGCACTTGTTAGGCCACTAATTTTTCATTATTATTATCACTTTTTAACGTCTATTTCATCCATTTCTACCATTCTTTATCATGTTATTTATCGTAATCTATCATATAATTCCATTTTATACTTATTTATGCTCTTGTGAGTAAATAATATTTATTCTCTTTTATTTTTAATAAATTGATGATTATTATGCATGATTTTTCCAATGATGGTTTATTAATGATTTTTTTTAACACTACTCACTATTTTAGCCTCCAAGATCTCTTCGAGATTGCAGATTTGATTTTCAGCTCATAATCAAATATTCCAACTCAGAAATTTGCTGGGATAAGAAGTGACAGTTTAGCATTGAACATTTCGGGCAATTTTGGAAAATTTGGTTTGGATTGAGATAAACACAAGGTTCTTCGAAGACAAATTTTTTCGATTTCTTGTTGCGGCGGTTTTCTAAATTCTTCCAATTGCAATAACAAATTCGACTTGTTCCTACTGAATGCTGATGGAAAGATCTTTCATGTTTGATCTTGCTGATCAATTTGTTTTATACAATCTAAATTTGTAATGGAAATCAGTTTGTAATCAACTTTGTTGTAACTTCCCTTTGCTCTCTGTGTATTTAAATGAAAACATAAATCAATGAGGAAGGGATGGGAGAGGGGAGAGGATGACCAATTGTGGAATTTGAGGCAAAGATAAGAACTTCATTTTGTTGTAATTATTTCTCAGAGATCATTTAATGAAAGAAGTTATCCATTGAGTTCTACATCTGTTATTTGTAATCTGATATGAGTTATTTCTCAAGGCGGAACTGAGTCTTGGGCAGTTGGGCCCACTACCTTGGACAAGGGGCTGCCTTGAGCATCTAAAGTAGTTTATTTATGTGTTTGTTCCTTCGAATTTCAATTCTTATTACTTAAAGTAAATTTCTTTTTTAATCAGGTAATTTTTTAGTTGCTTCATTTTCCAGATTTGTTGTTTCCTGCAATTTCTAGATTTCATTTAATTTATTGCTCTAGGTTAGCATTTGAATTCTGTTGAGTGCAATAGCTTAAATTTCCAATTCTACAAGGTATGGTTTAATTTAGTATTGATTCAAACCATGTGATTAGCATAATTATTTTCCTGTCATTTACTTTTTGCTTTTTAAATTAGTATTGTTATTCAAGTCTTACATTTTATTTCTTGTTGAATGAGCTTGGTAGTGTAGAACGTAATCATGTACAACCAGTGTTAGTTGTTGTTATTTGCTTGCATATATTTTTTCGATTGCCTTGAAATAAAAAGACGCTCCTCAAGTTGATAATTAATGTATAGGTTATTAGTTGTGTTTTTATTAAGCAAGTAATTTTCCCCAACAACACCATCACACCAACAACACCATCACACCAACAACAAAAGGAAGCACACTTTGGAAAGTCACACACCGAATAGAGAAAGATCACAGGACGAAGGTTGTGGAGAATTACCGTGAATACTATCACAGGAAACTCGTGGATATTAACAATCATGGTAGGGCCAAGAGGTCATTTGACTTCTCACAGTTGATTCCCATAGGCCTGTGACATGGTCACCTATTAGCACAATGGTTGACTGTTCGTGGGTGAACAAATCTGGAGCCTAAATTCATGTAGAATCTTATAGTGAGTGGAAAAGGGAAAACCAGTAATTCATTTTTGTGCTAAAATAAATAGAGTGTTACGCCAATGGACGTTTATGGTTCATTCATCAATCAACAAATCTAGAATAACTATTGTATGTGGTACACCAATTCTCATTATAAATAGAAATAAATAACCATATATCTACTCACATAACAAGGGTAATATGGTGAGGAAGACTGGTTCCTGATTTTGATTTGGAGTTGGCTTAGTTTTAGAATCAAATAGAATTTGTTTGTTAGATTCCCAAGAGAAGCCATATAACAGGAGTGGTGAGCACCCGTATTGTAGCAAGAATGTTGCAACTCCTGGGGCTTCCTACTTTACCTTTATCAACCCGGTAGTTAGTAACAAACTTGGAAGCGACGGTGTTGTATGCACAAGTACTATTTCTTACTGCAGGCTATCACTTGGTCACCTAGCGCAAGATCACTAGGATCTCAAGCCAACTTCTATGAATTTCCAGAAGAAGCTTTTAACTGTGATGAAAGAAAGCTACCTCTACAGAGTCTATCCTACTTGCAGAAAGAGAAAGAAGATTGGAGTATAAATCAAACCCTAACAAAACCTAATTTACCCACTAACCCTACTTTTGCAAGAAGAGAGGTGAAAATCTAGGAAAAGAGTGCCATTACCTACTAAGGAAATAAACTACACCTATTCAAGCTGTTTCTGGAAGGAAATAAGGAAAAAACATCTTTTTTGGATTTTTGTGTACTTTGTTATGCATGTGATTTAACTGTTTGGGGATGTGGCAGCAATTAGGTGGCGATGGAAGGCAACCTTGGAGTTTGCAAAGGTGTAGGAAGGTGTGGAGGGGTCCTAAGAAGCCTCTGGTAACCTTCTAGAGACTTCCTCTGCAATCGGACTTCAAAAAGTCACTTTCAAGAAATTCTATAGGAGGCTGCAGGGGATCTACAGGAGGTTCTACAGGAGGATGCCAAGAGCTATTTTAGAGGGTTTAAAGGTGTAGAAATGGTGGGAAAAGGGAGTTGAGGACTAGAGGGATGTGTTTAAGGTGTCTGAAGCTTATCAAGGGTGATTAGTGTTAAGGGATAAATCCCCCTAGGGTCTTGGGTTGATACCCTAGCAGACTGGAGGTTGTCTATACAGAGAAACACACATTCCATACAACCATAATGCTAATATAAGAAAACTCTATGATAAGGGACGTACCTGAGGTCCTACATTTGAGAAGAGCCTTCCAGGGTCCAAACCCTTCTTGGAGTTCCTTTTGCTCCTTCAAACTGCAAAACAATCAATTCCAGAAAGTACAGCAATATATGGACTAAAAATCATAAAGAAATCATCTTTATATTATAATGAAAGGTAGTTAGTTATGCAATTAAACAACCATTCTTATATGAATCATAACATGGATATCATAAACATGAAGAAGATTTATATCAGGAACAAAGACATGTGTTTTTTTTATTATAGACAAATAAAGTACAAAAAGGAATATTTTCACCTGATTCGTCCTTTCGTAGGCTCCAAGCAGAACCGTCTCCCAGATTCGTCTAGTCTCAAGCCTTTAACAAACTCCTTCCATGACTTACTCCATGATATCTCAAGTAGTAGATAGACATCATCACACAAGGAAACAAGGGTTTCTTGTAAAATGGGGGAAGTGCAGGAGGCACTAGGATCTTCAGACCTAGTCAGGGAAATCTCAGCATAGTAATCTTTCCCTCTCTTCTCTCCTCCCTTAGGCCTTCCCATTGAAGCCTTTTATACTTCCCCCAAAGTAGTTTTTTAGTTGGGAATTTGTTGGGAACAGTTGGGCCACGGGCACTAACAGGTAATCAACAAGTGAAACTCGTGATCTCTGCCCGAAATTAAGGAGATTTATTTTTTTTTAAGTGTTTTAAAACATATATGCGGGTTGGGTATACACATACATGCGTACACATGTGTTTAGCTCTGGGCAATGTCGCGTATAGGGAATAAAATACTGTTTTTTAAATTTTGGGACTAGGTCTGGAAGGAGGGGTTGCCCTAGGCCATGAGTGCAGCATCACAAACCTCAAGAGTGAAATTTGGAGCTATAACAGATGCCCCCTAATATATGAGGTCAGAAGGGGTACATGATGGCCGAAATGTATTAAGCAAGTCCATGGAAAGAAAATCTGTTGAAAACTGAGAAGGACTTCACCAGAATTCAGCCTGCCAAGCCACAAAAGGAGATCAGAAAGAAACACTGTCTGAGGCAGGCATACCCATGCTCAGAGAAAGTACAACATGCCAGTCTATCAAGTACAAGTGGATCCACTAAGTATACAAGTATAAATGACTGGAAAATACATAATGGATCATCTGATCACGATCAAACAAGTACATGTCTGAATATCACATATAAGAATGTCAATGATGCTAAAGGATGAAGCAGATCATTGATATCAAAGACTGATCCCAAAAAGTACCAAATGAACATGATGGAATAATATAGTACTACACTGCAAACTCAGGTGCCGGCATATAAAATGTCACCATGAATGACTGCAACATATAAGGTGGAGTGGTATCAACTAGCAACAACAGGAGCAACTGTCAAGTGAACCAATGAATGCTGATACAACTTGAGGTCTTCACCGACCACCGTGGTACATTTCTACAACATGGGAATAAATGATTTGAAGTCAACCATGTGATAAATCGTTTGATTATCGATCATTGATGTATACCATTAACAAATGCGATATTACTCACCAATAATGATAATGAGCGTCAAGGTACCCAGTACAATCTAACAAGTGTGAATAGATGAGCTGAAGTCGAACACCTGTAAGAATCTATCGATCAGGAGACAATGATGGTTTCCCACTATCGATAGCGAAGGATCTGCCACTAATGACTGCAAACCCCAAGGTACTGCCAAATGGACTCTAGATTTTTGCCCTAGAGCAATGAGTCAAAGTCAATAGGGAAAGATCTGCTAGAAGGAAGGCATTAAGGAATCCTTCATCATTCTAGCGCGAGTCTAACCTGTAGGCCAATATGTGGAAGGAATCAGATGAAAAAAGATGTAGTAACCCAACCGAAGTACATTTCCAACATACACAAGATGTGGCTAGCGCACGGCAGAAACCCTCTGAACCAACCAATAATGAAAGTTGACACAAAGGCGAGGTATCCACCAATAGGGTCAAATGGAAACCAAGGTACTGCACGAATCCCAATGTGTGATAATGTAAGCTGATGTCGAACACAAGGGAAACCACTCAGTCAAAGACCCATGATACTGATCAATGCTGAGCACAAGGTGACCTATCAATAATGAAAATAGGGCCAGGGTGCAGCTCTAGGCCTGTCCTCAGAGCAAGATGTCGTCGTCGATAAGGACAAGACTCGCCAGCAAGAAGTTAATGGAGACCTTCTCAAACCAACATGAGTGAAGGACCAATATAACTGATGTGATGATAGACATGATACTGACAACCAGGGATGGCCGACAGAAAAATGAGTCAAGAGACACCGCAGAGAGGCCGACTCAGGCTAACTTCCCTTGAACAAAAGCATGACTCAATGCGACTATGTGACAGCATATGATGACTCTGTATAAGTTCGTTATGTAGGAGGCACGAATGAACCCTCCATATGATTGGAAGAGATAACCAATCGGGGGAGAACTGACTCAATAACAAGGTTAAGGCATACCTAAGTCAAACTAAATCCTGCCCAAATGGAGGAGACTTTGTTTTGAGTTCTTTGTTCAAGGGCGACACGACTGACTCTAGTTGCCAACAACAAATGGAAATACTGTCCCGTTCCCACTCTTTTTTGGAATATATAATTATTTTGTCTTTTTCTTTTAAGCTGGAAAAATAATAAAAGAATGCTATGGTACAGTGGAAAGAACGAGTGTCAGTGAAACATGTGATCTAGTTCCTGGGATTGGAACATTCCTATGCTTAATGTAGGGAGGCAAAAACTGGCCAAAGACACTCAAAGGTGTGTTCCATCCACGGGTCTAGGTGTGTCAAGTTGTAGAAGTCAAAAGGTATGCAAGTTTGATTTTGCAGTCATCATGGTCAAAAGTTGGCTTAAACATGAGTCCAAGTGAAGCCGACTCAAGGCCAAAAGGTGCAAATGGTCAACATGCAATGCAATAGTACAACTCAACACAAAGGAGCCTCTAGGGTATAAGGCCAAAATGAAGCGAAGAAGCAAAGAGGAATGAGTCTTCATCGCATAAGTCATGGCGGGACTACAGAGGACTCCCGAGCCTACTCAAATCAGAGCAGCATGGGAAACAAACGTCAGTGAGGTGCTAACTACGATGCCCATGAAAAGGATGGCTCTACCATCGTGTCATGATTTAAAAAAATCAGCGAGTGAAGGTGGTTTACGAACCATAACACGATGGGATCGACCCTATGGAAAATGTATCGACAAATGGAGGCTAGTACGCATAATGCAACGGAAAAATGGCTTCCCTAACCTATATGCCAGTGAGAAAACGATACCTGCCATGAGTCAGAAGTCGTGGAACTGTCCAAAAATTGTCGAAAAACTTCCAAGATGTCCTGAAAATCACACCATTCTCGACATTCCAAGCTCCCAAGTTAAAAGTTACGTGAGACCAAACAAAATCAATTTTTTGAAAAGAAATTGCATTTTCAAAGCCTATAAAAGAGTTTTTGGACTCACCATTTTCACCATTTGAGTTTGAGAGCAGAGAAGTGGAGCAAAAGGAGCAAACTTTCCATATGCCAAATTCAACCGTTCAGATTCCTCCAAAATCCCCAGGTAACTCTTATACTTGTCTTGCAATTGATTGTGACTAGTTTTAGAATTTTTAATTAATGTTTTACTGTTGAATTTTTTGCCAAAAATTTCACTGGGGCGTATATGCAGGTTGGTAATATGAAACCTGCATACACGCAGGCCCTACACACGACTGTGTGCAAAGGGACCTGCGTATACGCCGCAAACATTTCAAACAAAAAAACTAGCAGTCCAAATTCATTTTTCTTTCAGGATGCCAATCACTTGGCGAGAAAGAGAGCATACCACAATGGATGATGAGGTCATGAACGATCCCAATGCTTTGGATTCCTTATAAGGATGTGGTTTGCTAAAATTCTTCAAACTGCCAAATATAGAAGCAAACACACGTCTGCTCGAGATGCTCATTGATTACTGGAATATCGAGGAGGATACATTTATGATTGAACAGATGCCACTTGGGATAGAAGTGGAAGATATTTATTTCATCACGGGCCTTTCCCGAAGGGGAGAGGTAGTACATTCCCGGGGCATCAAAAGAAGGTTGGAAGTCAAATTTCCATCACACATGTGGCAAGTTTACTGCTGAGGATAATCTTGTTCACCATAGCTTGAGTGAACGGATCAACTTCTCTGTACCAGGCATCACGACTAACCATGAGCGTGGCGGTTGACTGTCTCACCACTGTATTTAACTGGTGTACTCCTCTTCTGGCTAGCATGAAGAGCCAACTCACTTCCATTAAGAGAGGGCAGACCAAAAACTTCGAATATGGGACTATTTTGTGTTCTTTCTTTTTTGAGAGGGTCCATGCACTTCGTCCTAGAGTACCGGTTTCAATCAACACCCCACGAGATCCACGTATGGGCAGGTGGGCTGACCTGATGAAATGTTTAGGAGGTGGGGACGTCCCATGGACTGCATTTGACGATGACTTCTTTTCCTGGTGGGATTAGCAGATCATTGCCATAGATGACTACCCTTATGCTGGGTTGGATTTCCGAGGAGATCCCGATCTAGTATTACCACCGACCGCAACATGGGGTGACATTGGTAAGTGTTTTATGATTTTATGATTTTTTTTGGATTTTTCAAATATAATAATGAATTTTGAAAAATGTTTTTTATAGGATTCAAATTACTAATATGATGATCATGTTCTAGATATTGGGCTGGTACGACTAGATGAGTTCCCACGGCACAGACGTCGCGGCCGAGGAGCCGAAGAGGAAGCCCCAGACATAGAGCGAACTCTACACATGGTTCAGCAGCACTTGGTGAGACTGACTCATAGAGTACCGATGGCGGTCGTAGAGGATCTGCCTAAGGATATGCAGCGTCATGTGGTTGGCATGCCACGTGACTGGGTTTGCACTTTTAGGCATGGGGGCAGCGCAATATTTGCTTACCTAGCCGCTCATCCTGAGCCAGGGCATTAGATGCACTAGACATCATTATGGGCATTTGAGTCCCAATTTTGTATATTTTTTGGACAGACTTATGTACACTCGAGATGCTTTTTGATATATATATATATATATATACAGTTTGACTTTTTAATTCTTAATTTTATTGTGATGAATGATTGATGTGCCAGTTTAATGCTTGATTAGCGATAGAATCAGCTAACCAATTATGAGATCTTGGAATATGCAAATAATTAATATAAGTAAATGATCTTTGCAACAACCTCACCCTTAAATACTGGCGATATAAACATGGATCCCTTACCCGATAAATGTTATTTAATTGTGACACTATCAATTGTGAATCAAGATAAACTACCAACGAGTCGATTTCGTAAGAAATTGCCTTGGATAGTAAATTAATGACGACAATATACTCATCCATATTGTTTGAAGCAGGACCAATGCATACTCCCCTTGATACCATCAACTGACCAGTTGGATAATAGAGTACCCAAGCTGTGGAAGCGAGATTCTGAGTGTGCCGACTAGCACCATCGGCGAATCCAAAATAGACCAAGTCATCCATCAACACCTGCCAAAGCAGACCAAAAAGTGTTGATATAAAAAAACTCTCGATAAGATATGTACAAATATACATAATGTACAAAGAAGCCATTGCCTAACTGCTACTTAAGCAAAGTACTTCTTGAGGTAGAGCCCATTTCAGGGCTCTGCCAACTTATTTCCTTCAAAATCGATTAACTCATATGACCCCTTTTTTAAAACTCGTTTAATTATGAAGGGACTGTACCACATAGGCTTGAATTTTCCTGCCCCCAAGGTGTCCTTATCTTGATCATAGACCAAGACAAGGTCGCCTTCAGAAAAGACTCGAGGACGAACAGCTTTATCTGAGCCTCATTTACTGCGGCAGTATCTCGACGCTGCTCATCGAGATGTTCCAAGTGAAGGAGGCACTCTTTGAGACTATAAGTCTCTAAAAGAAGCTCAACAGCTAACTTAAGAGATGGAATTTTGCATTCAATAAGAAAGATAGATTCCATCCCATAAACTAACTGAAAAGGTGTAAAACCTGTAGTAGTCTTGACGGAGGTTCGATATACCCAAAGAGCCGGATACAACATAAGATGCCAATTGGATTGATTTTTATCAATTGTCCTCTGCAGAATCGTCTTAAGAGTTTTTTTTACTGCCTCGACCTATCCATTGGCCTGAGGATAATAATGAGACGAATGTTCCTACCGGAAACCAAATTTGAGAGCCAATTCAAACATTAGTTTGTTCTGGAAATGACTGCCATGGTCAGTGACAATCTCTCTCGGGATACCTAACATTGAGATAATCTGATTAAAAAGGAACAATGCCACTATTTCACTATCGTTTTTATAAGTGGGCATGGCCTCAGCCCACTTCGTGAAGTAGTCTACGACCACGATAATGTACTTGTGATTTGCTACTGAAGGCAGATTACAAGTTGTAAAATCAATACCCCACTTAGTAAAAGGATCGACATTGACAACAGGGGAAAGAGGAGCTGGATGTGCGCGCATCTTCCGAGTATAAACTTGACACAGGTGACAGCGTTTGACCGCTTCAACACAATATTTGAAGAGTGAAGGCCAAAAATAGCCGGCACGCAAGATACACTGAGCTATAGCAAGCCCTGATAGATGACCACCACAAGCTCCACTGTGGCAGTCATTTAGCACAGACTTTGCTTCCTCTAAGGTTAAACAATGTCGAAGGATTGAATCAACCCCTCGACGATATAATGTGTCACCAATGATAACATAATTTTTAGCCAGGTGACGTAATTTTCGACGTTCATCCTTAGAGAAAGTAGAGGGAAACTTCGAAGTCTGGAGATAGACAAAGATATCTCCATACCAAGGGTCAAGTGAAGAGATGAGGTATAAATTTTCGTCGGGAAAACTTTCCTCATAAATAGTATCGTCTCCACAAGGCAGCTCGGAAATCAGTCTGGCAAAAACCATAGATTTCTTAGATTTAGCGGACAAGAACTCGAGATCAAATTCCTGTAGAATGAATATCCATCGATTATATTTGCCCCCAATCACTCGCCTAATGAGGACAAACTGAAATGGATTGAACGTTGCTAAGACAAAAGTTTTGTGTAGCAAAATATAATGATGGAGCCTCTGGACAGCATGGAAAACTGCCAAGGCCAACTTCTCAACCGGAGAATAGCGAAGTTCAGGACCTATTAAGCCTCAGCTCAAATAATAAATCACATGCTCTGTGAGAGCATTGTCTTCTTGAACGAGAACCATACCAATGGTTGATCCTACTACAACGAGATATAAAAGGAAGTCCCTACCATAATCCGGTGGACTCAAAAGCGGGGCAGAGACTAATGCCCTTTTCAAAGCATCGAACGATCGCTACGCAAAGTCGTCCCACATGAATGGAAATCCTTTGCATAGCAAACACATAAACCCTTTACTAATCTGAGCATAATTCACTATAAACCGTCTTAAGAAATTAGCCTTCCCTTGAAGACTTTGAAGTTGTCGAATTGAGGACAGGGGAGGCAACTGAACTATTGCCTCTACCTTGAAGGGATCAACCCTAATCCATTCATTTGATACGATGAAACCTAATAACCGACCAGACGTAATCGCGAAAACACACTTGTTGGGATTAAAGCAGATTTTATAAAAACGACATCACTCAAAAACCAATCGAAGATGACTAGGGTGATCAGTTCTCTTTCGAGAACGAGCAGCGAGATCGTCCAAGTATGCTTTGAAGATATGTTTAATGTCATGGAAAGCATATGACATGGCCCGCTGGAAAGTAGCTCCATCATTTTTAAGACCAAAAGGCATCTTTCTATATGCAAAGGTACCCCAGGGACATATAAAAGTTGTCTTATGTTGATCTTCAGCACGGATAGAAATTTGATTATCACTGGAAAAACCGTCCATGAAGGAAAAAATCTCATTACCCACACACTCATCAATAATCTGATCAATGAACGATGTGGGGTAATTATCTTTTGGACAAGCCTTGTTTAGATCCCTAAAGTCGATGCATACTCAGATTGTTCCTTGTTTTTTATCCATAGGGACTGGATTAGAAACCCAATCGGTAAGAGGAATAGGGTATATAAAACCCGCCTTGAGCAGCTTCTCTACTTCGGCTTTAATGGTTGTTGCTTTCCTAGGATTAACCGGTCGAAGCCTTTGATGAACCGGCTTGGCATTTTAATACGTCTTGATCTCATGTTGAACTATAGAAGGATCAATGCCAGGCATTTCTTCATAAGACCAAGCAAATACATCTCGAAATTCTTTGAAAAGGTCGGTGTAAATTTGAATTTATTTAGGGGAACATTCAATTCCGATGAAGAGATTCTCAATCACGTTAGGGTCCTTAGAGATGTTTATAGATATCGTTTTTGAAATCACCGACATGTTACCTTCGGCACGGAAGTGTGCTGGAGCCAAAGGATTTGATATCATAAAAACATCACTAGCAAAGAGCTCGGAGAACCTTGATTCCACTTCCTGCAATGGAGGAAGAAAATATGAAGGATGGTGTAAGTCTTCCCAAGGTTGATCTACACCCATCATTACTTCAAGGATTGCTTCTTCAGAGGGTAAAACCGTATCTAAGCAGTCGAAGGCGGAGGTAGAATCAAGGGTCCAGGACGGGGCCACTGTTGGAAATAATACTGAGGGGGGGTGAATAAGTATTATCAAATCAAATACTTTTTCATTTTTCATACTCAGATTTCTATACGCGGCTTCAGTTCAGTATATTCGCGTATATACGCGACTGTGTTAAATGCAACTAGCGTACATGCAGTAATATTATGATTCAGTTAGCTTATCTTCAGTAAATGCATCAGAACATTATTAACCTTATTAACAGTAAGCAGAACAGATCATCACACATAAAGAGCACACATGAACACCATGATATAAGGTGGAAACCCAATGTGGGTGAAAACCACCTGCTGCAATTTGTTTCTATCTTCCTTTAATAAGAAACTTCTTTTACAATGTACTGGTGCAATCCTTTACCAGTACACAAGCTTCTACCTGCAGAAGCTACAACCTTCTTAGCTCTTGTACTAGCCGTTCCATTTACTAGTACGTAGGTGCTGGCCTATTGAAGGCTCCAACCTTCACTCGTTTTCCAGCTGCTCCTGGAAGGGAGCTACAACCCCCTGGATCTTGTACTGGCCAATATGTTTACCAGTACGTAGGTGCCAGCCTATAATCATCCAGGGACCATGTTTCATACATTTTCATACTGGATCCATAAAACAATCACCATTGCAATACAACCTGCATCATCAATCTCTGAATCACCCAGTACTGAAACACAGTCACAGACTACATAACTCTGCAACAACAACCAGATCCAATAGCAACTTCAAATACCAAACTTCATACTATATACGCTACTTGGACGAACCCAACCTGCGTGTATACGCTCTTTTACCGAAGACACTCCGTGTACAGATCTGCAAATTCAACCTCATAACTTTGCAGCTATTTCAGACATCAGAACATACCCAAATCATAACATTCATAAACATGCGTCAATAGATCTAGTCTATCCATACTCAACCCATATAAAGATAATCATTCCAAGCCTTAAGATCCCGATCCATCATTCATCATCCTTCACACGAGTGCCTCCTTGGTTCAGATCAAGCAAGGCATCACCAACCCATAACCAGCATCTAGATCTCACACTTTATCAGATGTTCATTACTTGCTCACTCTTGCACTCTCTCTTGGCCTAATGATCTTCTCCTTATATAGGTTTAGGCTTCTCTCAATACCATGGTCCAAAACCATGTGGAACCAATACCTTGAACCCAATACTTGGGGTGAACACTTCGGACCAAATACCATGGACCAATACCAAAATACTATGGACCAAATACCACGGACCAAAACTTAGTTTTCTGACATGTACGCGCCTTTCATTCGGTGAACCTGCGTGTGTACATATACGCGCCTTTTGCTCTGATTACCCACGTATATACGCACTTTCATCACGGTCAACCTACGTATATCTCTCTTTTGATCTACTGCTCTAGACTGCCATCATATTAAGTTGCCATCACCTGTATCAAACCTCTGAGTGAGTTGCCATCAAGGACAACAACTGAATCATAATGCCAACAATCTCCCCCTTTGGACTTGATGGCAACCACTATACCAAGTCACTCTCCCCCTTTGACATCAAGGGAAAAAGGCAAACCAAGATATTCTCTTCTTTGATAAACATTCTGCTGTCCATACTCCCCCTGAGTACATGCTGAAGATTCTGATTGAGCTCCCCCTTTGTATATGCCAAGGTGTACCAATCTGTTCATGCTCCCCCTGACTATAGGCAAGATCTGCAAAAGATGTTCTACAAGAAAAACATGACTCTATTATGAATGACCTTCCTATCACCAAAGACTCATACATACATCCATCCCATGCATATTGGGGTAACAAAATACATCATTTGACTCACAAAGACCAAAGACCTAAACAAGACCATGATAGTTATAAGCAGCTATCATGCACCATATGATCTTCATTATAAGCATCTAGCATCTAGATCTGTAACCTGCAATCCATTCTTTTGATCAAACAGCAAGATGTATCATTTAGATTTATAAGCTTTATCAACAACTTCTAACCATAATGCCAACAATGCATTATTTGAAGTATATGCTCCCCCTGAGCCTGTGCCAACCATTTCATATCATGACTGAACCATTTCCTCGGTCTGTTCTGCTTCCCTTTCTTCTGATCTCCATATATGCGACTCTGCAGCCCTTAACTCACGTATATACGCGACTTGTCTTCATGAAACCTGCGTATGAGATTTGGAACACTAATGTTCCACACTTCCATCTACCTCTAAATCTGTCATGTCTGAGTACTCTGCTATGCCACATCTTTCTGGCTGTACTTACTTTTTCTTCCATATCTTCAACTGTGATGATGTTTTCTTCTTTTGGTTTGGTTTCCATAATCTTCTCTTGCATTCCTTTGCTATGTGTCCAAGTTTGTAACATGCATAATATCTTATATGTCTCATATTCCTTCTATAGCAATCAATAGCCTTGTGACCAAACATATTGCAAGAAAAGCAATATCCCTGAAAGTACCTGGAACGTGATGATCTTGAACCATTCTCCTTCTACATCTAGCTGCAACATGTCCAAGATTATGACATACATAACATTCAACATTATTCATAGGAGGAGTAAAATATTTTCTTTGAAGAATCTCGTTCCTTGATTGTTGATGGGGTTGATCTCTCATCTCCTTGTTGATCATTTTAGATTTCTCTTTGGAGTTCCTTGCCTCACCTTGTGAACTAGATTCACTTTCAACAGATTCATGAAAGCCAAGACTAGTCTTGATAGCAGAAGACCTTTGACTACTAAGAATATCATCCAAAATCTTAGTACTATCTTGAAATCGCAATAGTTTATCCTTTCGTTGCAATTTACCTTTCAAGATATTTACCTCATCCTGATGTTGTTCTTCCTTTTCCATGCATTGTTTCTTCAAGATTTCTTCAAACTTTCTTCCTTCTTCCACTTGTCGCCTTAGTTTGAGAATCTCATTTTCTTTCTCTTCATTCAGCACTTGCAGCATTTGACGAACTCTGGAGGCACATTCTAGCTGAAATTTTAAGCTGATAATTTCTTCTTTGAGAGCACTCTCCCTTTTGCTAGGTAGGTCTTATTGATGTATGACTTCATCTGATGCTTGTCCATCTTCAATCTGAGGTGATTCAGAATCTGAATACTTACTTTCACTCTCCGACAGGCTGTCATTGTTCCTTTGAGCTGTCTTCTTTTTTTGACGTGCTTTCTTTCCCATTGTTCTACGGATCTCCTTCAAGCGATCAAGCTTCTACCAAAGGACCTGCTCTGATACCAATTGTTGGAAATAATAATGAGAGGGGGGGTGAACCAGTATTAGCAAATCAGATACTTTTTCATTTTCACACTTAGATTCATATACGCGACTTCAGCTAAGGGTATACGCGTATATACCCAACTGTATTAAATGCAACAAGCGTATATGCAGCAATCTTATGATTCAGTTAGCTTATCTTCAGTAAATGCATCAGAACATTATTAACCACATTAACAGTAAACAGTGCAGATCATCATACATAAGAAGCGCACATGAACACCATGATATAAGGTGGAAACCCAATGTGGGTGAAAACCACCTGTTGCAATTTGTTTCTATCTTCCTTTAATAAGAAACTTCTTTTACAATGTATTGGTGCTGTCCTTTACCAGTACGCAGGCTGCAACCTGCCGAGAGCTACAACCCGCTCTCGTTCTCCAGCTTCTCCTGGAATGGAGCTACAACCCCCATAGTTCTTGTACTAGCTAAGATACTAGTACGTAGGTGCTGACCTACAATCTTCTCTCCTCCAGGTACCACGTTTCATAAATTTTCAGACTGGACACACTGAAGCACAACTCTATAATCTGAAGGCCACGTTTCATCCAATTTTCATACTGGACCCATCAATATCATTGAAGCACACAATCAATCAACACTAGCATTATCAA
>APFE030288704.1:89473-150974 GCA_000404065.3 Pinus taeda | reverse complement strand
CTTGTTTTCCCAAATGATGAGCTCTTTGTCTGAGGTAGGCTGTACTGGGTCATTGTCTCCTTCTCCGACACACACTCCTTTCCACAACTCATTGAAGATGAGGGTGTGTTTTATCATCTGGGGCCATTCAGGATAATTCTCCTTGCCAGTGATAACTATTCCTACCATGGAGATGATTGAATGCATTCTGTAAAAAAATACTTCTGCTGATAGAAAAATACTTCTGCCAATATACAGTAAAATTGTACTCAAAAGGGCATTCTCAAAAGATTTCAAATCTCTTCCTCACGCTACCACTTTATGCAATATATTTTCTCCAAACTTATTTTCTTCAAATCCCTCCAATGTTTGATAAAAGCATCTAGCATTTCATTAAAATATTATGTATTACATATCACTTTAATGTTTTAAATGTAATATATTTACATATTACATATCACTTCAATGTTGTAATATACGCCCATTATATTACATATGACATATGACATTACCATATAATGAAGTACGCAGGTGTGATTGACTGCTGCTACAAAATTTGTTTTGTTCTTTTGTTCAAGTGTATGCTTTCCACTGTTCATATTCATCCTTGAAGACCGACAACCCCACAAGCAAGTTTTCCACCAGCATTTCCAGATGCCAAAGTCTTCACAGCATCATCTTCTCAGCATCTTAAATAAACTTGTTGAGAAAACGCTTCAGACAGACACTACAAAAATTCCCCTACACTGGATTGTTGTGTTCCGTGCAAACACAAACACTCGTCCAAAATTTTCCGGTCTGCTCCATGGTGTGGAGAGAAATTGCAATCTATTTTAAATATGCACAATCCAACATTGGATCATAAAACCAGAAGTGGATCGGAGCCATGGCGTTTCAAATTATAGCGTTCAAAAATTATTTGAAAGAGCAAGCAGTGTTCAAAAAGATATATCAGGCAACATTCAAAAATTATTTGAAATAGCAGGAAGCATTCAAAAAGACTATGACAGAGCGTTCATGACCAGCGTTATGGAATATGGACAAACCAGCGTTATGTCAGGCCAGGGTTATGGACAAAGGCAGAGCTGGTGCGCCAAAGAGCGTTATGTTAGGATAGAGGCAGCGCTGGTGTGCCAGAGAGCGTTATGTGGCAGAGGCAGGACAGAGGGGATATGGAATATGGACAGACAGAGGAGTTACAGGAGCATAAGAGCTAAAACAAGGAGCTGGCTCTGATACCATGACGGGCCAGGCAGTAACTCCATTAGGCAGAAAAACTGATTCATTTATTCCATCAGGTATGTTATTGTTATATACAAAAGGGTGTGATTGTTCAGTTCATCTCCTAATGACTGTTCACATTCCTAATTTAATTATTTACATGAATTCACCCAATCATGAGGATTAGGTGTCAACAACCATTCACAATTAGATAGGTGACCATTGTAGCGTAGGCCTTCCAATGTGCTCCCATGTTTGCTTCAGCAGAATGTTTGCATCCGATCCTAGGTCCAGAATCACTTGGTCCATCTCATATTCACCAATCTGTGTGGTCAACATCATTTCTCTTCCTGTCCTTGTCGCGTACTTTCCAAGCTTCCAAACTACGCGTGGTTCTCCTGGCACAGTCCCAACACATCTATTTATGAGTTCCTGCAATACCTTTATAGCCTTGTTGTCGCGCAACAGCTTCATGCATGTTTCTAGGAATGTCTTGAGCATTGATGGATCCATTTCCAGCTCCGATCTATCTTTGCCTTTTGAAGTGGAGGCATCAGTGAAGCTCTTCCTTGCTTCCATGAAGTTTCCTTAGCACGCTCCAAATAAAACTCTGGTTCTTTCGTCAGAGCCTTGTGAATCCAAGTACTATCTTTAGGCTGCTTACCTTTGTCATCCCCTGTTGTAATTCCACTTCGAAGCACAATGTTCACATTAGGGTCTTCCTCACATGGTTTATACCTCATCATTTGTAGGTTCTAAGTCGGGGGAGGTTGGAGCGCTCCCTTGTTGTGCAGCCACACTATTAGTGTGGGAAAATCCTCCGTCTCATGATCAAACAGTGTACAATACAAGCATGATGGACATGTCAGATTCGTACAATCACAAGCATAATGTCCTATCCCTCCGCAATTGTAGCATATCAGCAATCCACAACCTCTTCCAGGTCCTCCTCCACCTAGGCCTCGTCCACACCCTTGAAATCCGATTCGCGCCATCCCTGCATTCTAGTCAAGGGGCCATGTTTCAACCTAAATTCTGTAGGTGGGACTCCTATCCATCATCAGTTCATAACTTCTATAGGTGTGCTCATCATGTCCCACTGATCTATAGAAATTATAGAACAACAGTTGTGAATTTGTGTACTTCTGTAACAAATGGCAGTTGTCCATAGCATGCCTTCCTCCTATTTGACAAATCGTGCACCACAACACAGGCATCGCGCTAGGTCATGCTTTTACCTCTGGTGTTAACGGCATCGGTCCTCCTCCCGTGAGGTAATTCGTGAACGCTGGGCAATGGTCCTTGTCATGACCCTGACCCTTACATTTAACACACCATACCTCGTCGTGCCCTTCTGGGTGAGCTATCTTGTCTTATTTCAGACTCTGCATCTCAAGGCACAAGTTTTTCAACTGCGTGTGGATCTAATAAACTCCTAGGTTAGGATCCTGTATCAGGGTTTCATGCAACCTCATCGTGATCTCCAAGGCATCGGCCTGAGTTGTTAGCCTATGTTGTGACAACATGTTCCTTAAATATGGTGTTAGCAATGCTACAAACCATTTGCGATGTTGTCCATCTGTCAAATTCATATTAGCTTCATGAATTGTGCAATTCAGTCTCTGATCCAACTCCCAAGGATTCCCGCCTGGTAGCATTGTGATCTTCTTGAACCCAATGATCGACTGCACCTTTGACTTCGGCCTGCTAAATTCTCTGTTCAACGCAATTTGGATATCTGCGATCCCTGCATTCAGATTGTTATTAGAATGCTTAATATACGAGGTCAGCACACGATCCTGCAGAGTGATGACCAACGTTGCTTTCTTTATGTTGTCATCCGTAACTCCCTGCGCTTCCCATGCAACTTTTATCATGAACCAAAACTGGTTCGGATCTTCATTTCCTACTCCCTTGAACACCAACAACTTTATCGCGCTTGCCATATGGACTCGTGATGGTGGCGGAGGTGGTATGGGCGAAGATGGGGGTGAAGGCAGTGAAACTAGTGGTGGTGTGGGTGGGAGCGGTATGCGCGAAATCCTCTGCCTTATCAAATTGATCTCACTTCTTGGTGAGACCTTCACGAGCTCTTCTCATTCCCTCGTGGAGGTGAAATCAAGGGGATAGTTTCTAGCTTTGCACTACCTTCGTTTTTGTAAATTCTCCCACTTCACATAGCCCCAAACATCAATGTATTCGCATAACCCACTTTTCACACAGTAGCATTTTAATCCAAGTGTTCAAAGACTTAATGTACTTACGTCACAGTCCTTTGAGGAAGCATTGCTCTGCCTCATTATAGCTGACTGAAGTATTTATCGCGAATTCAATAATGAATCCTCCTATAATTCAATTGAGCCAGTGATAAATAGTGCGCGTGATAGTATCCTTCGATGGTTCCAATCTCGCACCAACTCTGGGGTCCACACAATAGGTCTGTCGAGCTTGCACCTTCCTTGGCTATCTGCTAGCTCCACGTTCCACTCGTATAGCTCAATAGCTAGCTCCGCGTTCCACTCGTATAGCTCAGTAGGGAAAGATATGAAAAAAATTTCATGGATCTCTATGTACAGGGAACAGTCTAACCACTCTTATTTTGATAGTCATGGATTCCTGTTCTCCTGCGCCGCGAACTCATGAATCTTCCTATCCAACCAATCTTCAATTTATTTCTTAGTTGGATTCCAGTGATACGACATCAGACATCTCTATGCAGATCTCGGTCCCGGTAATGGAACCATTTGTTGGCTTGTCGATGCCTGACCCAGGTTCGAAGTTAATTAGCCAAAAAAATCCATGTACTACTAGCCCTTTCGGCAACAATCCATGAAGCACGGATTGAGGTTTCACCTGAAGTAGTATGGGGGGGTGCTGGAACCAGGTTTCCACACCCTTGAGATGTCTGAGGGGTTTATTTGGTCCAACTGAGAGTCTCTTCATGCAAGTTATTTCGCGTACTTCCCTGGCCTTTACACCCTGATATATTTGCCTTCGCGCAACCCTAACCAGGGGTTGTGGGGCTTTCACGCTAGCAATCTGCACTATTTCCCTAAGTCACACTCGAGATATTTACATATCTTCTTATAACAGTTAGTTATCTTCGCATAAACAGATGTATTGTATTATATTTACTTATTCAACACATTCATATGAGTTCGCGTAATGAATAAATAGTAAACTTGCAATTCATACCCAATAATACATAAAACATGAAAAGATAGACAGAAATATGGTAAAAACTTCTCTTTTATTAATTCTTCCCATGGGTACAGACTTGACCTGCCTTGCGCACTCAGCTGCAGGGGTCCGCGCACTCAGCTGCGGACTACTAGGCCTCTGCACACTCAACTGCAGAGCCTTCTCCTACTCTACGACCCAAATACACGATTTACACTTGACTCAATGCTTCTATTCCTTCATTTCCATAGATAGGTCCATTTCTTACACTTAGAGACTTGCTCTATTTATACAATCCCATGGTCCGCAGACCATGGGTAGATCTTGCAAATTGACATTACATTACAAAAGCAAGGGCGGAAAACCCTATAACTCTATTACGACTTCACGCTCTGCGCCCACAATTCGTGGAGTCTTTATAATGGACTTAGTCAAAACTTGAGCTTTAAGCCCCAAAATATGCCTTGGGGGGATTCCATGCCCAACAATTAAGATGTGCATAACATATTTTACACAATTTATATATAAAATTCATTTTTAACACAACACATAACTAATTAATTAATTTCTTCTCCTACGAGAACCATAGTGGCAAAAGAATGCTCCTCCCAACCCATGGGAACTAGTTTCCACAACCAGATCGAGTCATTTTCGCATTTAGATAGTTATTGGATAGAGACCATACCAAGTCCATTATGGAATTCCACTGGCCAACCAACTCAACAATTCCAAAGACCACATAGGGTCAAATATAATATTCCTCTTGGCAACATCCTACCTATTCCTCTCACAATGTCTCGTCTATGAGGAATTTTGGACCTCCTCCAACAGGCTCCAAATCAACAGAGGTTCCTTAGGATTTTTACTCTCTTCACCATCTTGGCCAACTCTTTTCCCTTGTTGAGATCATTTATCTCTAGGGAGAGGAAATATCGGCAGGAAAGTTCCATCAACCCCTCCGGGTAGGCAACCACCATCAACCCAAGGCCTTTTAGCCTTTGACAATTGTCAACAACTATCCGGCGTGTTGAATTTATCTTTTAGCACTCTTTGCCATAGAAATTTACATAATGAACCATATGCACATTAACATTAACAAAAGAAACATTCATGTACACCATGGATTTATACTTAACCCTCAACATGGGTCCACAATATCTAGATTGATAGGAAACATAATTGTCAAACATGTTGTATGTATTCTAATTTTCCAAGTAACACAATCATGCATATCATATAACATTATACTTTCTTATTTATGATTGTAATTCACATTGCAACGTTTTACTTTCATAGTTTTTCTTGTTACCATTAAGATACCCTTGCTTAATCCCATCAACATAGTCATAAATATGCATCAGTTAACAAGTATTCACTTTCCAAATAATTTTAGTTTCATGTGTACACCATTGTCATGCATAAAAGTATATGCAAATATTCATTAGTGTAAATGTCAATAATAGTGAAGGTAACAATTCAAACATTTGCAATTTCCCATAGTATGTTGTTACCTATAGACCAACACATGAAGTAACTACCATAATCACTTATTCACAAATTTCAATAAGCTTAAATCAAATCCAATTCATGTATAGAAGTTTTATTAGTTAGTGAAGAAGGATAGAAGGAAGAAGGACAATTTTTTTGGGTTGATTCTCTCTCTCTCTCTCTCTCTCTCTCTCTCATGTGTGAAGATAAGGCTAGGGTTTTGCAACTGCAAGGTCAAAGTAGTAAAGTTGAAAAAAGGTCAAAGAAGGGAATTTTAGGTCACCTACTAGCCCTAGAAAGAGAATCAACCCAAGCAAAGGATAAAGGAAGCCTTGGAATTCCTAATTTTCCTCACATGTGTGGAAGCAATAACTATTGTAAGGGCAAAAAATTTCAGACCTGTAGTGGAGGATGAAATTCTGTAGTTAGGGGTCAAAATTGTGTAGCTGTAAGATATTTGACAGGGTTTGAATTGGATATAAGAATCACATCATTAAGAAGTCATAGCTTGGTCTTGGAAGGGTATTGGTGTTGGTATAAAGGTCTTGGAATTCGTCATTTGAATAATCTATAAGAAGAGAAGAAATTTGTGGGTTTTCCTCTCACAAGGAGAGGTTTTGGCCCTAGCTTGTAGCATACATCCTTTGTTCTTATGTACTATTGATCTTCATGTTTTTGGTAGCCATTTGATGATAAGAAAAACATAATAATAAGTGAAGAAGCTAATAATCAAGAAAAAGTAAAAATACATCTTAAGCAGTTATAAGAGAAATAATCCTAATTATAGCCCCATTGATTTCTCAACATGGTATCAGAGCTAAGGTTGAGAAAGGGCATGATGAAGATCACTACATATCTAAATAAGTCATTGAATTTGTTTTCTATTATGGAAAGTCATACCAAGAAAGGCATCAAAGCATTTTGGAATCTCCTATTATTCATCAAGAATCATATGACCAAGACTTCTACTACAAAGGACAAAGGGTTATTCTCATCACTTACATGTATGTTTGAAGATGAAAATATATAGGTAATTGTAAGTGGAGCATTCAGACATATGACAGGTGAGAAAAAACAACTAAAAACCCTATCAACAGGAAAGTCTTCCTACTTTGTTGAACATGGAGACAAAAAGAGATATCCTGTAAGAAGAATTGGATCAACTTCGCTAAATCTGGAAAATGGAGGAAACATACATCTCGAAAACATTCTATTCGTACCAAGTTTGCAAAAGAATTTACTTTCTATTTCATGTATAGAAGATAAGGAAGATAGAGTCGCTTTTATAGATCGAAAATTTATGATATGGGATAAAGGATTTAGTATCAACAATGCAAAAATAATGGGATTTGTGAAGGAAGACTCTATAGGTTACTTACACCTCTCTCTCAAGCTTTGGTTCACATTGAAGTCATCCCATGTGAACTTTGGCATAGAAGGTTTTGACATCGTCTCTATAAAATATTACCAACTCTAAAGACAATGGTGAATGACATCCCTGAACTAAAGGAGGATCATGAAGGAGTTTGCAAGGGATGTGCATTAGGTAAAAATGTTAAGAAACCATTTGGAAGTAGTGCTTCAATATCAAAAGAAATCCTAGATCTCATTCACTTTGATGTCTATGGTCTAATGTCTACAAAACCTTTTGGAATTCATCTATACTATGTAAATTTCATTGATGACCACTCAAGGAAAACTTGGATCTATTTTTTGAAATCTAAGGATGAAGTATTCGAAAGAAAATCAAGAATTCAAAGTAGAAGCAGAAAAATCTCACAGAAAGAAGTATAAAAGTACTGTTATGAAACTAGCTCAAGAAAAGATAGAAAAGATAGATCAACGCCTTAGAATTCAGCCTCTTCGAGGGGGCAACCTCCTTTACATTACATAAATGAACAATTCTTCGATATTTCAAATGACAAAACCTCCTTTCTATATATAGGAGTCTAAGGAGTCACAATATAACCCAGCCGACCTAACAATAATAATATAAAGCCACAAAGATAACAATAGAGGGATTCTATGGGGCACAGTAATAACAATATGGGGGCAATAGGGGCACAACAATATTAATAAGGGGTATAACTACAATAGTAATGGGGTAATCACTAGTATTATAGGGACTCAACATCTACCCACTTGGCATGTTTTTGGTTCAATTTTGGCTAGTTGCGTATGAATTATAATGCATGATTTTCAGAATACAACATAAACTCTTTTGGCAGCAAATAATGTCTCCATTTCTTTAAAGCTTGTACAATAGCATAAAACTCTTTATCATAAGAAGAATACTTCATCTTCTCTTCATTCAATTTCTCACTAAAGTACACTATCAATCTCTGTTCCTAACTCAAAACTGCACCAATTGCAACTCCACTAGCATCTATTTAAACTTGAAATACTTTTGTAAAATCGGGTAAGGCTAAAACTAGTTTCTTTGTAATTTTCCTCTTTAGCAACTTAAAATTCTTGTATGTTGCTTCTGTCCACTTGAATGGTTGATTAGTCTCCTTAATTGTTTCAAGAATTGGTGCACAATCTAACTAAAACCTCTAATAAACTTTCTGTAAAGACTTGCAAGACCATGAAAACTTCTTACCTCAAATATATTCCTGGGAATAGGCCAGTCCCAAATTGCTTGGAATTTCTCTGGATCCATTTTCAACCCTTCTTTAGAAACTATAAGTCCCAAATAAATTAATTCCTCTTTCATGAAACTACATTTCTTCAAATTTATCAGTAGTTTCTCTTTCTGCGGAGTTCTTAAAACCAATTTAAGATGCTCTAGATGTTCTTCTTTACTTTTACTAAAAACTAGAATATCATCAAGATAAACAATAACAAACTTGCCTGCATATTCCTTCAGGAATTCATTCATCAATCTCATGAATGTGCTAGGTGCATTAGTGAGTCCAAAAGGCATCACTAACCACTCATACAACCCTTTGTTTGTTTTAAATGCAGTCTCCCATTCGTCTCCTTCTCTAATTCTTATTAGGTGATATCCACTCTTCATATCTATTTTAGTAAAATACTTTGACCCACTCAAACAATACATCAAATAATCCATGCGTGGAAAAGGAAATCTATATCTTATAGTGATCTTGTTTATGGCTCTAGAATCTGTACACATATGCCATTAACCTCCTTTCCTTGGACTGAGTATTGTTGGTATAGCACATGGACTAAGACTCTCCCTGATTAGTCCCTTATCCATTAGTTCTTGCACTTGTCTCCCAACTTCTGCATTCCCTTGAGGAGTTAATATGTATGCTGCTTTGTTTGGCAAACTCACTCCTGGTATTAGATCAATATGATGACTAATACTCCTAATTGGTGGCAATGCATTTGGCACCTCATCCACAATAATATCAACGAAATCATTTAATAGAGCTTTGATTTCTTCAGGTAAATCATCTAAGTTTGTGGAAGTTAAAATTACCTTAGGTCTCCCTATGACAACAAAGTGAATTTCTTCACCTTTTCCAACCTCTTGCAATAGTTCCTTTCTACTCATCAGCATAACACTATTTCCATGCACTCCTTTGTCAGCGTCATCCTTCAATGGCAACAATGTATGTTTATTTCCATCCTTCTCCAGAGTATAAGTGTTTTTCCTCCCATCATGAATAGCTTTTCAATCAAATTGCCACGGTCTTCCTAGCAATACATGACATACATCCATTGGCATTACATCACATAATATCACATCCTTATACGTACCAATCTGTATCTTGACCTTGCATTGTTCTGTCACAATAATTTGACGTCCTTTCTACAACCATCACACTTTGTAAGGAGTAGGGTGTATTGTCTTCGCTAATCCGAGCTTGTCCACCATCTCTGTAGAAACAAGGCTATCAGTGCTTCCACTATCAATTATCACTTTACAACACTTACCATTGGATTTACATCTATTTCTTAATAAACTCTTCCTTTGCACCAGTTCTTCAATCTCTTTCTCTACTTTAAGCAATGCCCTTCTCAACAATAGGGATTCTCCTACTTCAGGGGGTTCTTCCTTTTCCATAATTCGAGGTGCTTCTGGCTTTGCCTCAGCCACATTCGCATTCCTATGACTTGCTGGTTTATTATGAGGACAGTTCCACGACACATGTCCCCATTCTCCACACCTGTAACACCGAATATCTCTTCATCAGCCTTTTCCTCTGGGCGCAAATCTTCCTCTATTAAAATGTCCTCTCTATGGTGGTCTACTAATTTAACTGCTTGCTTCATGTTGATGTTGTTGTCCCCTTGGTCTAGTAGTTCCTCTACCTCTTACTGAGCTTCTTCCTCTATTCCTCTGATTTTGTTTTCTCGACATCTTCTCTTCTGCCTTCATACCCGCTTGATAAGCATCCTCAATAGTCTTCAGACTTAGCAAGCTGATCTCATCCTGTATGTCATATCTTAAGCCATTGATATATCTAGCTACCTTCTCCATGTCATCCTCTACATGTCCAACTCTAATACTCAATCTATAAAATTCTTCTATGTACTCTTTAACAAACATTCCTTTTTGCCGTAAATTCTGAAACTATTTAAAAAGATTTAACTTATAATCTTTAGGAATAAATTTGGCTTTCATCTTACTCACCATTTTTCCCCATTGCTTGATCTTGCACTTTCCTTTCCTCGTTCTGGATGTTTGTATCTCATCCCACCAAATAGCTGCATGGCCCTTCAATCTGGTAACCACAAATTTCACATTCTTTTTTCATCAACCTCCTCTTCATAGTCAAAATATTTGTCTAATGAATTGATCCAATCCATTAGTTCTTCTGCATTGAGACTCCCTTCATACGTAGGAATTTCCACCTTTGGTTTTCCTCCTACTTTTGCCAACATCTTAATAACTGTGGTAGTTTCATTTTCCTCCTCTTCTTCTTCCTCAGAAGATTATTCTTTAGCACTGTCATCCCCTTCAGCAAGTGTTCTTCTCTGAGCAATCTCAATTGTTTCTATCCTTGTATGCAGACTCCAGATCTCCTCTAGTAGAACTGCATTTGCTTCAGGTCTTCCTCAACCTATGCCAACTCCTCTCCTCGGAGGCATGTTTACTGCAATCAACCTTAATCTCTCCTCTGATACCACAAATGACGTAGAAATCAATTGTTTTAAGAAATCTCAACAATTGGCCCCATGTTTTCTTTCCCCTTATATTCCAACCTTCCGTTGTGCTACTTTAATTTCCTCTTAAACAAGCACAACAACAGATATTTCACTTTTTAATAGAACCACTTGAAAGTACTGTATCGTAGATCGTAACACATTGATCTGACGGTCCACATTATATCGAAATTGAAAATCGCAATGGGCAAGCACTTAGGGCTCGGTACATACATATGAAACGTTGCGATACGATTTAATCAATGATCGCATTGCCCATCGCATATCGTAGTTTCCCAATGCTCAAGGTCCATTCCCTTTCCAATGAAATATTGCGATGTGATGGATCAGCGATCGCACATCGCAGGATCTTAAGGCCTAAGATCTATTCAACTGTCGGTGGAATGTTTCGATGCGATAAAGCGGTGATTGCACATCACATTTTGTTAAGGCCTAAGGTTCACCCCCTTGCAAACAAATATTGCAATGCGATATGGGATAATCCAATGGTCGGCGGGATTTCACACCGTTGGTTGGAACTTAGATCAACAACTAGGATTTAAGTGGGTTTCAACCACTGTTATTAACACTAAGGACTACAATTTTTGTTGAGCTCTGAGTTTTATAACATAAAGCATAAAATAGAGAAGAGTGTTTTATTTGTTCCGAATGTAAAGAAACAAAGGCAAAATGAGAGTTTCCACACAATCGATATATAATCATACATGACATCAGTTAATCAATACAATCAATGTTACAGAGTCTTGGCCCTTTGGCTCAATTACAATGATTTAAAAGATCCCTGTTTCAATTTGGAAATCCTCGCTCTATTACTTGACTCTCACTTTGCTCAATCCTCCCTCATCTCTGTCAATCCATATACATTACATTTTTTTCCTTTTTTATGAATCGAATCCCACTCTAACTATGCTTAACAACTCAATCTTCTTTTTTAATCATTCTAACAACTCAATCTCTATTTTCAAGCTCTATCACACACTTATGCTAATAACTCATCCCTGAATCTAAAAGAAGACAATTTCCTAACTATTACAATAATGAAATACAAATAATTTCTTGAGAGATTCAACCCTCTCCTTAAAACTGACTTTTGACCACTCAGGTCAGTGAAATTCAACTTGTTTAGCCACAACATGTGAACAAACGTTCACATTTCTGGCTAAGTCCAGATGATCCTGCATCGGTCACCCACGGTGTATTCCAACCTATAGGGCTACGCCAAGTTTAAAGCTAATTTACATCAAGTATCAATCAGGGCACAGAAGGACCTTGTGCAGAAGTAGTATGACTTGTCATATCTGGCCATGGATGACGCCATCGATGTGGTGCTTGTTCAATGGCCAGTGGAGTGGCGCACTACCATGGACTTGGCGGTGGGTTGAAGCAAGTCCGCTGCACAGAAGAAGAAGGAGGAGGCCAAGTTGAAGATGGCGCAGCTGGTCGAGAAGAGGAAAAAGAAGGCCATTGAAAAGGCCCAGGTGGAACATGCAAGAAAGGAGGTAGGAAAATAGACAAGTGGCACAGAACGGGGCTCTGGAAAAGGCACGTGGTTGCCTTCACCTGAGACCAAAGAGGAAGACACAGAGCAGCATGACGCAGACCCTCTGGAGATGTTCGCCTGCATTAAGCGCCCAAGAGAGCTAGAAAAGGGAGGGTCCATAAAGAAATCCAAGGCAACCAAGACCTCGTTGGACCCTATCACATTGATGGAGGGCGACTCACATGATATTGGTGACACAGTTAGAGATGTCACCGCGGAGGCCCTACAACAATTTGAACAGCAACAACAAATCATACTAGGGATTATCCAAACTAGGTTGTAGGAGTTGCAGACCCGTGCATCGCAGGCTGGTATGGTGTCTACTAGCTTGGCCATCGACACTTCAGAGGCTTCTGATACGTTGCGCATGAAGGTTTCCAGTGCGATAGTGTTGTAGGATGGAGCACTAACCACAGATAATGAGGCTGATAGGCCCACTGTCAGTGCCTTGAAGCTAGTTGGGCTAAACCTGGCAATGCTTCCACGCAAAGCACTCCACCTCTTGCAGGATGGAGTAATTGCATAAATGAGGGCCCAAGAGAATCGCGCCATCCAGGTGATCAACAAACAATGGATCAACAATTAATAGACGACCCTACAAAGAAATGCTACCATCACCACTGAGACCGAGGTGACCAACCAGAGTAAGAAGATCCTGCAAGTCATTGAGGAGACATGCAGAATGGTTCCAGAGTTGGCCATTACGGAGGAGGAGCCAGTCGAGGTCCGCATCCGCAAATTAGCCACAGGGGTGCACGACACTCAGACTGAGATGGCACGGGTTTAGTTGGAGTTGAACTTGTAAATTACCGAGCTACAACTGAGGGCCCAACCCCCACATCACCAGAAGTAAAGGAATAGCGGGCGACCGCTGTCATAGAGGCAGTCGCGGCGGTGGAAAGTGTAGTAGCAGATTACACGCAGTTGTTTGAGCAATCATTTGGGGTCCTGACAAGCTTGCAGGAGGACCCGAATGTACAGAGCCTAGAGATGGAAGCATGTGAGCTACAACAGCGCTACGATGAAGTCAAGGGCACATCGCGAACTACCGTGTTGACACAGAGGCTAGCCAAGCTACAAGAGGCCAAGTAGCTGAAGGAACAAGTAGACGCAACGCTGCACAAGGAAGTCGTGCTAAAGGTGTGACTAAAGCCCTGGCTGGAGGAAGCTTACGCAGTCACAGGAAATATTGAAGGCAAGCTTGCAACTTTGCAAATGACGCAACAAAAGCTTCAGGGTGACAACGCAGGAGTAGTGATCGAGAAGGCAGTGGAAGATGCAAAGCAGGCAACAACTCAATGCACGACCGAGGTAGCGGTCATACAGGTTGAGATGGATGGCCTTCGCACAAAGATTTCCGCGCCTACCGAGTGACTCAAGGGCAAGTCACGATGTTTGTGTTGGGGGCCTATTGGGAGTGAGATTCCCCAAGGGAATTTTTGGGGCTAAAATCCCATGTTTAAGTCAAATTTTGTAATAAAAATGTAAAGACTTCACATTTTGTGGTCGCGGAGCACAAAGGTATTATGTGTCATAAAGGGTATTCCACCCTTAGTTTTGAAAAGTAAACTCGATTGTAAGAGATTGTATAAAAAGAGCTAAGCTCTAAGTAGTTTTAGAGACATAGAATGATGAATAAGGTAGGGGAGTCATAACTTTGAAGTAAGAAGTCTAAGTCTTGGGTTGTAGCGTAGGTAGAGGCTCTATCATTGAGTGCGCAAAGGCCTAGGGTAGAGGTCCACAACTGAGTGTGCGGACCCCTGCAGCTGTGTGCACAGGGTGGACAGAGTTGTAAACACTTGGAAGATATTAATAAAGAAAGATATTCTGCAATTCCTATGTCTTTGTTCTGTTATTGCATCTTGATATGTTATGTATGAATTTCCTTTATTATTCTTATGTGATGCACGAATAAATGCAATTACATTGAATAATTGAACGCAATTACAATTATCAGTTTACGTGGCGATAACTATAATTATTGGATAAGATAAGCAAGTCACTTAGAGTAATTTGGGAATCTGCACGACACGTTGCCATAGCAGCGTGAAAGTACCTGACTAGCAAGCTAGGACTGCGCGAAGGTCGGACATACCCTTTCGTGGAAGTATTAAAGGACAAAATAAAGGGCTTGTCTTGCAATCCCTAGAGTAAAGTGACCTGCGGGAAGACAGGAATAGAGGGAATCAAACGACATAACAACCATCTCAGTGTGCGGAAACTTGGTTCCAGCATCCCCCGATACTGGTGTTCGGGTGAGACTTCAGTCTGCGCTCTGTGAGATGATGCCGAAAAGGCCAGTAATGTAGGGCTTTGTTTGGCTAATTAACGTTGAACGTGGGTCAGACCCCCTCAAGCCAACAAAAGTCATAAGAAAAATATAATGTTAGGCATGATCAACACAAGATAGAGAAGTCCTTCAAGGTGGGAGACAAAGTATGGTTACAATTGAACAAGGAGAGGCTACATGGTCTTGGTAAGTAAATCGAGGCTATGTGATATGGTTCCTTTTGGGATATTAGAAAAGGTGTGAGATAACACCTATAGACTTTTTCTATTGCCATGCATCCAAATTTACTCATTGGTGATTGTAGAGAATCTAAAACTCTATAAGCCTTCCATGCTAGACTAGGAAGAGGAACAAGTCCTCCCTTATATAGAGGATTTGTAACTAGATGCCCGAAAGATTTGAAAGAAAGAATTTTGTGAAGAGATCCAAAACTATAAGATAGGGGCAACATGACCTTTGGTAGATTGGGTTGAAAGGACAACTTCCAAACAAAGATAAATGGTATACCAAAGAGAAGGCAGAGGATAAATTTCCTCACCTCATTCAATAGAAGCTTTTGGGGACCAAAATCCTCCCAACATGGGGAGGCATGATCCATATTAGATCATTATACTATTTTTCATCCATATTGATGTTGTTAGAGTGGAAAAAATGAAGGAATTGGCTCATAGGACCATTTTTACAGGTGGATCCTAGTTAGGTGAATTAGGGTCTAAAACATTTCAAAATAAGTTTGATTCATAAAATGGTGTTTTTGTAGGAAAAAATGGTCCACTTAAGTGTGGGACATTTTCTCACTATTCTAGACATAACTACCTTTCTAACAGTGCAATAATCACCTCAATCAGACTTTGTATGAAAAAATTATGCCACTCAGAAGTTGATCTTCTTATTTAACCACCATATGTCAAGTGTATGTCATGTATACCTCAATTATTCATGGAAAAGTGGATAACTATGTCATAATGATAAAAAAGACTCTAGAAGAGTCCATATGGTAACTCTAGTTAAGAGTTGAAGAAGTTAAATTTAACCACTTGTAGGATATCAAGTTATGTTATAAATGGTGCACTAGGAGTAAAAGGGGGTTGTTCTATTAGGGTGAATTTTGTTCCATAGATGAGTAGAGTAGTTGAGAGTGGATAGGGAGAGAGAAAATGAATAATATTTATGCACTATAACAACCATGATTCACAAGCCTCACATGTTTGTACTTGCATCCATTTTCCTTTTTGAGAAATAAAGAAGAGCAACCTCACCTTTCAGTTGGGTTTTCTCATGAAAGGGTTTGTTAGGTTATACCTTCTATTAATTCATGATTTGTGAGTTATATTTTTTTGTTCTCTATTTTTCGTGTAATTATAATTTGCATGCACAACAATAAATAATAATTTACAAATCCAAAAAGCTAAGGAGAAATAAACCCTCGTGTATATTTCAGATTTTAAGCACAATTTTATCATATTTATTGTGGCTAACTATCCAATGGAATATATATGATGGTTTACATATCACCTAGATGAAAAAATAGGTAGGTAGTCTTTTTTAGCAAATTTCCCTCCATAATGTTTGTCATGACATGCTTTTAGTATTTCACAAAGCTCATCTTCTCGGACACAACATTAAATAAATCAGATAGATAACAAGATTGGACCTTATGTGAAAAACATGGCATTGAATCCAAAAATACATTGCAATTTTCTTAACAATATTTTCCACTCTTTTGGTGAAATATGGTTTGAATGCTTCCTTACAACCAAATTGTTAACAATATCTACAAACCACATTGTGTTAATAGATAATGCAAAAAAATGTTCATCAAGAAAAACATCCTTAATATAAATGACTTGCCTTCATAATGATTTAGGAAACAAAATAAATAACAACATTCTATTTTCATCACTTATGAAGGATGGTGATGTCAATTTCTTGTAGCAATAATAACTATCCGTCATTCTACCATTAATAATAGGTATATTTATAAAATAATAGATGGTGGAGTGGTCACTATGTATAAATATAGGATAGAAAGTTATTTTTTTTTGCAGATAAAGTAGATATCACATATTTATTGATCTTATTTTTATCTTAAATCTATACCAATGGTAGTATCAAAATCTTATACAAAAACGTGAAAACAAGGAGACTAGTCTGGTCCTATCAATGCTAATGCTACTAACAAATTTTCCTTGAGAGCTTCAAAATCAAGTTGACATTGATCATTCCAATGAAAAGTTGCATCTTTCAAAGACAATTTAAGTAATGGAAATACAATCTTTATAAAATTGGCATTGCACTTTGCTTGGAAATTCTTGCCACTGTTTTGGTGAAATATTCTTTGGAAGCTTCCTTACAACCAAATAGTTAACAATATCTACAAACCACAATGTATTAATGGATAATACAAACAAATGTACATCTAGAAAAAGATGCTCAATATAAATGACATCTCATTCATTAATGAGTAAGGAAATATAGTTAGTAAAAATATTGTTTTTCTCACTGATGAAGGATGGTGATTTCAAATTCTTGTAGGAATAATAACTATCTTGTCATTCTACTAGTTTCTTGTAAGATCAGAGGATTTGTATTATATTACTTCGAGAAAAAAACTTGACTGAATCATAGATATATTGCTTTGGTTTGTTGTTAGGGAGGTTATACCAATAAAACAGAAGAAAAAATTTCATATTTCCCACATCGTTTCTAACTCGAGGGGATAAAAATTTAAACCAAATGCATGCTTTACTTAGAAAAAATTACGTAAACCAAGAAACTAAAATACATTCTGAAACAAGTAGAAGAATATATATTGAACAGAGAGAGTTTTCATCATGCCTAATAATATGTTAGAGTTGTGTTTGAGACCATAAATGACCTCTTGTGCAGAGAATCAAGATGGTGGTGGTGGATATAGCATTTAGGTTGTTAGATGTGGGTAGCCTCCCTCCCTCTCATGTCATTATTCCAAGTCCTGTTCAGTAAAACAACTTGTTTTTGCAAACCCACCTTGGGGAATTGTCATTCTACCATTAATAATAGGTATATTTATCAAATAATAGATGGTGGACTAGTCACTATGCACAAATATAGGATAATCAGTGAGAACCTTGTTTACTAATAAAGTAAATATCATACAATTGTTGATATTATTTTTATCTTAACACTACACCAATCATAGTATCAAACACATTTATGAAAATTTGAAAATGTAAATACTAGTTTGGTCCTCTCAATACTAATGCTATTGAGGACTTTTCCTTGAGAGTTTTAAAAGCAACTTGGCACTAACCATTCCAATGAAAACTTACATCTTTAGAAAGAAATTCAAGTAATGGAGATACACTCTTTGTAAAATTGAAAATGAAGAATAGATAATAACCATCGTGTCCTAGTAAGCTACATATATCTTTTGAGTTTTGAGATTGGGAGATTCAAAATTATCTTTATTTCTACCTTGATATTTAAAGGATAGATATTATGATCAAGTGCAACATTCCTTCTGTGAGTATCGTGTATCATTTCTAATGACTAAGAGAGATTTGTTTCTTAGCATCATACAGGAAATTTCTCTGGGTTATCCTTCACTTCCTTAAAAGTATTCCCATGCATAGTAAAATCATCCATGTAAATATCTAGATAAGCATGAATAAAAATATGAAAATATTTTGAAAATAGCCCACTAGAGAGTAGCAAGGGAATTGTAAAAGACCAAATGGAAATACTTAATAAGGATAAGTTTCCCATAGCCAAGGAGAGGTAATATTGTCTTAATCCACTAAGCCAATCTTAATATGATTGTATCCACTAAACCCATCAAGGAAGGAAAATGATTTCTTATCAATCAACATGTGAAAGAATTGATTAATGAAAGGAAAAAGAGAATGATGATCTACAATGGCTTTATTTAATTCTTTGTAGTTAATGCAAAGGTGGCACTTTACCATTTTTCATGGGTGTTATTGCTAATAGTGAGACCCATTGACTATCTAATATTGTAAAGATAAATTTCACACTTACCAATTATTATAACTCTTTTTTTTCCATCTCTTTTATAACAAAGTTCATTTGTCAGGAAGGTTTCCAAACAAATAGAGGTTTGTTTTTCTATAAATATCATGATTACAAAGATCAAGATGAATCCATTTCATATTGATGTACTCCCATGTAAATGCATCATTATTTTTTTATGGAAACTTAATCAATTGGTCTTTTGTGAGGTCTCTAACCTAGGATTGATATTAAATATCTTCCTTGGGCTAATTTTCACTAGTTGACTATGAGATTCTAATACAACATATAAGGAACAAGGAATGAAATTGAATTGCAATGATAGAGTAGATAATGAACTATTTTCTGCAGAGTCCTTGTAAAATATATGACTAAATGATGGAAAAATTTGATGCTAAAATGAGTAGGGGTTGACTGAGAAATTGTTAATTTAATCATTTTCAGTATCCTCATTTTTCACCCAAATAGACATCTCTTGATTTGTGGAAAGCTTAGAAAGAGAATAGAAGGTGATTTTCTTAGTAGAATTTCCATGAGAGATGGTAATATCTCTAAATCTATATCTAATACAGGTATTTTTAGCTGCTAACCTTAAGCTAGCTAAAACCAATGGATATCTTCGAAGGTTGTAGATTTGTTGTAATATCATGAAATCTATATAGTGTAACCATGATTCCATAAACACCACCACATCTTCTAATATCCCTTCTAGATTTACAATAGATTGATCACCTAACCAAAGGTCTATAGGAATTTCACATAGATTAGGTAGTTCAAGATTCTCCAAAATATCCTTGGTAATGACATTTGGATGGTGGGTACTAAGTCAATTAAAATGTTTAAAATGGAAATGTGTTAATATAAACATTCACTATAGGGATTCCTAGTTCAATGTACTTGACCATAAGAGCTTTCATAAGCATTAAGTTAACAAGTTGACCATCATGTTCAATAATGATTGGGTAAGTTTTGTTATTTATCACTCTTCATTATTGTAAATGGATGTCTTGACAATCCAATGGGGGGTGTAAAAGAAGTAGGAAATTAGGGAACTTAACACTGCAAACATGCTAATTTATTCACTTTATTTTTTAGATAGGAATGTGTTGTGCAAGAATTCGTGGAGGTCGTTAAGGAGGCTAATGTGGATGTTGTTACTATGGGTATTGTTGGTTGACTATTATGGCATGTTCTGAAAAGTAGACACTTTCCAACCTTGTTGCTAAGGTTGGTTTTCAACTTGTTGAAGATTCCACTACTATGATTGCATGGGTAGACAACAAGTTTGAGGAGGATTGTGTATCATACCTCATGGAGGAGGTTTCCATGGTATTAATTGAGAAATGAAGTATAATTTTTCTATCCCTTCAAAGGATCCACAATATACTAATTTTATCTCCAAGAAGAAAGGAAAAATACTAGTTGTGCGGTTCTATTTGTAGATAGCAAAAGTTTCTACATAACTTAATCGGCAATCTCTTAGAGGTTTCTTCTTCCAACACTTGGTGAAAATATTATTAATCCTATCTCTATTTCATCACATTTCATTCCGGGTTGGAGTGTATCTAATTGAGAACTAAGGGAGCTAAGAGTATCAATATTGACATTGTACAATAGATTCATTATTCCAACCTAGGTAATTCCTCCCCTAAATGAGTTTGTAATTTTGGAAACAATATCTCTAAGAATTTTTCCATGTTTTCCATTTTCTTGTCAGTAATGCTATATAACTCATAAATTTCCTCATAATACATATGTAAAACATTCCTTTCTCCCATTAACTTTATTATGTCAATAAACTAATCTCAAAACCCTCTTAAGAGAATAATTCAAAGAGTCTCTAAATCTACCTTATGTTGTTTTGATCTCTATAGATTATATTAGATTCTCTCAACATAATCTTACACGACTTCATCGTATTTTTGAGCCACCTTGAAATATATTAGTCCTTGTAGTAGTCTTGATACTTTTACAAAAAAAACTTGATCATTTTTTCCCATGTCTGAATGACATTTCCACCTAGCCCGATGAACCAATGAAATGTTGCATCCTTAAGAGTGGAAAAGAAAGTTTTATCTTCTATGCATTTGGAAAATAATAATAGAATTGATACAAAACACCAAATCTGTAAAGGAAAGTGTTTGGATCTTCACTAAAAAGGCCATGAAATTTTGGTAGGGAAGATAATGGAATGATTTTCATTTACAAAATTTCCCTAGAAACTTGAATTGGAATTTCAAAATTCATTGGTTGCTTCTTGATATAAGGATTCACCCTCTTCTCCTTTAAACATATTCTTCAAAGGATTGACCATCCGAGCACTTGGACCTTCTTGTACTACAAATTATTTAGAAGGAATGGACCTTATATGGGATTATGGTTCTTGAACAAGATTCTCCTGAAATGCTAATATTGCTTGACCACTAGTCAATTATTGCATTCTCTTAGTTTTTGTAATCAATGTAAAAATGTGAAATAGCATCGATGGATCCATCATCTAGATTAATTGCTATAGGATTGAATTTAACAACTTCTTCCTTAAGAACTGGTGGAGATATGGTATTTACCCTTGAGTTTCATCACTTTACTGATTTTCCTACTAGTGTGTTAGTAGTTTGAGGGGTTCTTATTGCACCATGAAATTGTCCTTTAGGATATTTAATTAGAATTATGCATCCTATATAGTCTTCCAATAATGCATGATACTGCATATGAAATCTAATAAAGAGGGTTGTCAATAGTTCCCTTTAGATGATCCTTGTTCCATGTGCATCTCCTTAGCAATGGTGCCAAAAATGACATGTCAAATAATCATCATATTAATAAAAACAATAGGAGATATATAACTCATGCATTTATCTTATCAAACCCAGGGTCTAAATATTTATGAGATGCCATGCACTATTTATGTGGCCTTTATATTCTTAGTTGCTCTGATTTTTTTACAATGCCTTTTATTTGAAATATGAAGAAATCCTAGTCTCCTTAAGTAAAGTGTAATGGATAAAACTTCAATAAATACACTAACATAAATTCAATGAGTAATTTGCAACCATTAATTGATAATAATAAAAACAAATTAATTTTGGTTGCATAATCCAAAAGGAAGAGTAAACAATGAGAGTATTACCTGAAATTTTCATAGTGAAAAACTCATTTACAATGTAGTGAATCTATAGCTATTTTACTTCAATATTTTACCCGATTGGATACAATTGAGTGTGAGGAATGACTCTCCTCCCAATCAATCCCATAGTTAACACAAATGAGATTTCATCCAACGCTCAATTAACTACATATGCTAGATTTTAATTCTTTATTTTTAAGATTTCCACACAGAAAAGTATATCACTCCCTTATCCATATTTATAAAATATAATTCATCATGTCCATCCATGAATAAATTCCACTTAGTATCGTATATTAAAAAAATAAAAAAATCTAGATTTAGCTTTTTCCTTAATTTCACTTAGTAATTTATCTTACTTTTACCTTTTCCACTTCTGATGAATTAGTTGGTTACTTGTTATGATCATGCTATTATTATTTATTACTTTATTGAATTTTCATTACCTATTATTAATTTAAGACGATTTATTTAATTTATTTCTCTATTATTTCTTATTATTTTAATTAAATAATATAGGGCATCACATCCTCCCTTTCAAGTGAATCTCATTCTGAAGTTAACTTTAATTTTGTTACTTATAATTTTTCACTTTCTTGTTGTATCATCCACATTAGCCTTTGTTGTAACTAGTATAAGAGCCACCTAGGTGACCTTCACAACTATGAGGAAGAGATAGTACAACTTTATCCCTCTTCCCACCATTCAATACTAAGCTCAAAACCTCTAAGTGTAATCAATCCTCTAGGGCTCAAAAATTCATATTCCTAAGCATGCATATGGTTTGGTTCAATACTTACATACCCAAGGCATCCTAAATGGTTAACCTAAACTTCCTTCTCAACTTCTACTAGGTACTTATCCCCAAACATCGAATTCCAACTAGACAAATCTAATAGCATGTACTACTCCAACACTTCTCTCCATAGTTTGAAATCACAATTCTAATGTTAGCACTCTATCCTTCTTAAGATGGTTCCATGTTTCATTGAGGATTACACAAAGTGAAAAAACCATTGAAATATTTGTATTGATTGAGTTTGTTCCCAACACATAAGGTGTTACTTTGTAAATATTCTCCTTCTTAAGTATAAATTTACATGAAATCATTAAATGAACAAACCTTCTCATGCCACTAGTGGATGTTTTGTTAATCACCACCTCACAACGTGCAACCAATGCATCAATTATGATAATATCATCATTATCTCATAGAAATTAATTCACTTGCTAATTGTCACATGCCATTATGAGAACATAACATCATTTTCATAACAACATGTTGAATATTAAGGCAATGCATGCTCACATGAAATTATAAAGCATCTTATCATAAAAATTCCATGCAATTACATCATGTCACCACATCATAAAATCCCTCAAAAAACTATAATCTTAACATATCTTTATCAATAATATATCATTAAACCAATATAATAGATGGAACCACTTATCAACATAAAATCATATATAAATACCACAGGGTTCTTAATCATCTCAAAACATAGCACATGTAAAGTAATAAAACAACATGAACATTCTTATCATGATTCATCAACCAAAATAAAATTCACTAGCTTGCATGAATATGTAAATAATGATTAACATCTATTAAATCTAATACCAACATATTATCAAACATTCATCTATGTTAATTTTAGGTATGTTCTATGCTTAAGGAAATTTATTTCAGTTTTCACACCTAGCTCAATATCCTTTCCAGATTAGCAATCACATCAGCATTAAAGTAAACTGCAGATAGAACATAAACATAAATCGCAGAAGACAAGCCAAGGCAAGAGGACACAAGATATGGCACTAGCCAGGGACAAACCCTAATGTGGGGAAACCCTTGATCAATTCTTCTTATATTTTCTTTAGTAGTTCAGCAGAGAGAGCAAGAGAGAGAGAGAGAGAGAGAGAGAGAGAGAGAGAGAGAGTACATTTACAGCAGAAGTCAACACTTTGACTTATCTAGATAAGAGCATAGATCATCTCTAAGAAGATGATACATGAGATCAGTTGAAGACATGTTGCTTCAACTGGTTCTCCAAGGTGACTCCTTCACCTATCATCATGCTGCATTTCGTCATTATGTTGCACCTCACCATGCCGCACCATGCTGCACCCATCATCACAATGCTGGACCTCATGACTGTTGCACTATTGTACCATGTGCCATGGTTGAACCACGTTGTCCATGCTTGTTGTCCCATTGTGCCACTGCTGCACAATGACGTGACAGTCCCATCATTGTTTTGTCTCATCATGTTGTTGTCCCATTGAACATTGTGGCATAATATCATTGTTGCTAGTACTGATGTCCCATCACGGCTTGTTATCTCAATATATTTACAGCTACACAACATTGTTGTTGTCCCTACAGCAACATAACATTCTTACGCTGCTCCAAATATGTATGTACCATTGCCTAGATATCCTAGTTGTACAACTGCACTGCTGTACCTAACAGTCATGCCCAAAACACTGTTGTTCTGGCCATATCGCAGCCTTCTTGTCTTGTTGTCCATGCATCATGGTTCCACCATTCTCCATTGTTGTCACATTGTTGTGCCATTGTACCATTGTTGTCCCATTGTGCACTATATGCCATTTACCATTTTTGTCCCATTGTTGTACCATATGCTGCACCATGTTCCATTATTGTACCATTGTACCATTGTTGTCCCATTGTGCACTATGTTGCACTATACATCCAACTGTCATATTCAAGGTGGCTAGCTATAGTGCTATGGCCTGCAGCCTAGCACATAACAATGTTAATGTCTTCTCCTCTCAGCTTTTAGGTGACAACAATAGACTTCCATTAAGACAAAAATGTATGACAATAAAAACATTAGTTAGAGAATAGCATTAAGGATAGTTGAAGGTGGCTTCTTTACCTCAATGTTTAAGTTGTAAGAGCTCCATGACAACGAGGGCATTATTTGTGTAGAACTTCTCTTCTAAGACAATGTTTAGGTACCATCTCCATTAGGCAGCGTAGAAACTAATATTAGGGCATCTCTCCTCCTTAGACCTGTGGCTAGGGTTTCTGCCTTCATTTCCATGGCTGCATATTTAGGGCATCTCCATAATTGCAGTTAGGGTCACCCTTGGGACAACATAGTAGATGAGGGCTTTCTTCCTTCACAATGTAGAGTATTAGGGTTGTCTTCTTCACAATATCACTGCATCTTCCTTGACAACATATTGGATTAGGGCTGACTGCATCTTCCTTGACAATGTATTAGATTAGGGATGATTGCATCCAAGATTTAGCTCATGCACAGAGCTGCTAGGGAGTCATCTAGGATTGCATTTAGGGCATCCTTTAGGACAATGTTTATCCCTTAGAGATTCTTCTTTCCACTAAAACCCAAAACAAATGGAGAAGAAAAAATCTCAAGAGAGTTGTGTGTACAAATGACTTGCAAGGCACTCGTATTTATACCAAAACGTGGAGCACAAGAGGGGGTAGTTTAGTTGTTGGCCGACCTTGACGAATTGTCCCATAACACAAATAAATTCATATCTCCATTAATACTTATCGGAATCGGATGATATTTAGATCAATCCTACGCCTCTCGATGAGAGGGATCCAAGAAAAATGTCAGCTGCCATAAATAAGATGACCCACATGGAGTTTGGCCCTAGTTTCCATTTTTAACACTCCCTCTCAACTAGGGAGAACTCCATCCACTAACCCATATGCCAGATTGTATTATCTTTGCCATCAGTTCCCTACACTGCTTTGTTGAGCTCTATTATTCTCTGCTCTGTTGATCTCTACTTTGCTCTCCTCTACTGAACCATGAAGAAGAAGAATTGATCGAGAATGTCTCATACCATTCTCTACTGACCCAAAGTCACTTTTATTAATCCTAGATCAATATCACAAGAGAGTGTCTCAAACCACTCATACTAATCCTAGATCAGTTACATTGATCCCATATCAATGGAGTTCATCCTAGCATAGGGAGTATGGTAGATACAACAATGCGTCCATCAATAGTACTACTATGGTCCCTAATCCCAATTCCCTACTCATTGGCTAGATGAGAGGTACTTCCCATGAGTCCCAGACTGCATGGGTAGGATGCCTTGACATGAGAACCATTCATCCTGTCCCTAAGTCACCTCAGGGTATCACAAGGGAATGTTGATCCATTCACCCTATACACAGCGCACCATTAGGCGAGGGTGAGTCGCCTAATGGTCGCGTGTTTCTCCAATAGTACACCAAGCCCCCCAGAGCTCCCAGAGCTCAATGCATGCAACATGCAGTACCCTCATAAAAAGGTCTCTCAATGACTCCAAGTCGTTTAGGAAAGTCATAGATTTGACCATTCCTCGAGGATTTGACAAAAGGTCTACGACCTGTACATTAGTCTCAATGTGATAGAGCCTCCTCGCTCATCGACGTACCACATCCCAGATAAGGTAATATCTGATGTCTATATACTAGAGCAATCATAGAATACGAGATTCCTCAATAATCGAATCCCCCTTGGTTGACACAGAAGATCACGGTGGTATCCATCATGTGTACAAACAACTCACTAAAGAGCTCCCGCAACCAAGCAGCTTCACACGAGTTCATACTCATAGCTATGTATTCAATTTCAATGGTGCTCAAAGAAACCGTCTTCTACTTCCTACTCATCCAGGATATCGGACAGAACCCAAGGAGAATCAGCACTCAAGAGTGCTCTTGAGATCCTCCACACTGCCTGCCTAGTCAGCATTTGAATAATCATGCAGTTTCACATTTCTGATAGTGTATCTCAATTCATGAGAGATTGTGCCCCGAAGATATCTCAAAATATTCTTGGCACCAATCCAGTGAGGCTCAACCATATATGATCTCATTATGCTAACTGTAAAACATATGCCAAAATGGAAGTTCACCAAGAACATCAACGCAAATGAGTTTATGAAACTCAGAGGCATTTCCCAAACCTGGTCCAGCATCACTACCATATAACTTATGAAAGTTAAGATCCTCGAGGTAGTCACAGGCTTGCGGTTTACCATTCCACATACGAAATCCAACTCCCTCTAACTTCTGCAAATGAGAGCGTCTGCACCTGTCAAAAACAGGTCATCCTCAGAAGGTGTCGGTATGAGAGGTCTATCATCCACAACCTTTGAGCAATGGTTTGGATCGGTTTTGCTCCTAGTGAATCTCAGCTTCATCAAAAAAATATCAATCCTCTCATACTATGCCTGAGGTTTTTTGCTTCAAGCCATAGAGGGCTTTCTTCCACCTGTATACATGAGATTCTCGATCATAAATCTCAAACTCCTCAGGTTGTTCCAAACCTGTCGACCTGCTACATGAGGGGAATGGTTCCCTTGTAAGATTTTCCTTTGGCACATCTCAGACATGTGCCTTCATTCTCTTCTTGAATTCAGGCATCCCTGTCACCATCTGACTCACATTGGGTAGGGCCCCATAAGTAGACCTTCGGTGTTATAGATGAGACATGTCAATTGACATGATCCCCAATGGACCATCCTGCAACTTGATACAAATTTCCAACCCTGAACTCATGAGAAAAAGCATCTTTGAAAATTCTATTTTCAAACACGTACCTTTCCATCGATGAATGCCACCCTGAAACCTTTGACTTCCATTGCCGAAATGGACACCAAGTTCTTCTTGTGGTCAGGTACATAAAAGAGATTCTGTAAATGAATCAAGTTACCCTCATTCAATTGAGGAGTAACATTCCCTACACCCTTTCCAGGATAGGTGGCATCGACTCCAAGTATAATCCCATGATTGTTTCGATCTCTACCAAATTAGAGAGAGCACCCTTCTATCTGATGAAGTGCCTTGAAGCACTATGATCAATAAGCCAGATTCCCAAAGAGTCTGAAGGAGAGGGCCAATACAAGATAACGCTTCTTTATCTTATCAAAAACAACATTTGATTCTTCATACCTGGGGTTCCTTGATTTCTTGAAGAGTCGGTCATTTCCTCGATGACCTGCATTACCCGTCATTCCTCTGATCATTGAAGATGTCCCTGGAATGATTGTTATCATCATTAAGTGATGTGTCCCTACCATTTGGACACTCCTTTGCATAATGGTCAAACTTATTAGAAGCAAGGCATCTGCCTTTCCTTCCACCCCTAGATCCGGACTTCCCATTGAAGTGATCTTTAGGTAGGCCATCAGAAGCTTCCACTGCGCCATTGTGATAATATTCTCTGCTTCGAATTCACCCTTGGTGAATTTGAAGAGGGATGAGGAATCCATTGATCCTTTTGTCCTTCCCCAACTGCTTTCGGTGATTTCTCTTTCACTCTTGTTTGGGATTTGTCTTCACCTCGCTTTGATACCATGTTAATTTTAGGTATGTTCTATGCTTAGAGAAATTTATTTCAATTTTCACAATTAGCTCAATATCTTTTCTAGATTATCAATCACATCAGCATTAAAGTAAACTGCAGAAAGAACATAAACATAAATCACAGAAGACAAGCCAAGGCAAGAGGACACAAGATGTGGAGCTACCCAGGGACAAACCCTAATGTAGGGAAACCATTGATCAATTCTTCTTATATGTTCTTCAATATTTTAGCAGAGAGAGAGAGAGATAGTACATTTACAACAAAAGTCAACACTTTGACTTATCTAGGTAAGAGCATAGATCATCTCTGAGAAGATGATACATAAGATCAGTTGAAGACATGATGCTTCAAATGATTCTCCAAGATGACTCCACCTATCATCGTGTTGCATCTCGTCATCATGTTGCACCTCACCGTGTTGCACCATGTTGCACCCATCATCACAATGCTGGACTTCATGACTATTGCACCTAATGTTGCACTATTGTCCCATGTGCCATGGTTGAACCATGTTGTCCATGCTTGCTATCACATTGTGCCACTACTGCACAATGACATGGCAGTCCCATCATTGTTTTGTCTCATCATGTTGTTGTCCCATTGAACATTGTGGCACAATATCATTGCTGCTAGTACTGTTGTCCCATCACGACTTGTTATCTCAATATACTTACATCAACCTAGCATTGTTGTTGTCCCTACAACAACATAACATTCTTACACTACTCCAAATATGTATGTACCATTGCCTAGCTATCCTATTTGTACTGCTGCACTGTGGTACCTAATAGTCATGCCCAAAACATTGATGTTTTGGGCAATATGGCAGTCTTGCTTTCTTGTTGTCCACGCATCATGGTTCCACCATGCTCCATTGTTGTCACATTGTTGTGCCATTATACCATTGTTGTCCCATTGTGCACTATATGCCATTGACCATTGTTGTCCCATTGTTATGCCATATGTTGCACCATGTTCCATTGTTGTCACATTGTTGTAGCATTGTTGTCCCATTGTGCACTATGTTGCACTATACATCCAGCTGTCATATTCAAGGTGGCTAGCTATAGTGTTATGGCCTACGGCCTAGCACATAGCAATGCCAATGTCTTCTCCTCTCAGCGTTTAGGTGACAATAATATGCTTCCATTAAGACATCAATCTATGACAATCAAAACAATAGTTAGAGAACAACGCTAAGGATAGCTGGAGGTGGCTTCTTTACCTTGGCGTTTAAGTGTGAGAGGTCCATGACAGCGAGGGCATTACTTGTGTAGAACTTCTCTTTTAAGACAATGTTTAGGTAACATCTCCATTAGGCAACGTAGCAACTAAGATTAGGGCATCTCTCCTGCTTAGACCTACGACTAGGTTTTCTACCTTCATTTCCATCGCTGTGTATTTAGGGCATCTCCATAACTGCAGTTAGGGTCACCCTTGGGACAACGTAGTAGATGAGGGCTTTCTTCCTTGACAGCGTAAAGGATTAGGGTTGTCTTCTTCACAATATGACTATGTCTCCCTTGACAACGTATTGGATTAGGGTTGACTGCATCCTAGATCTAGGTCATGCGTAGAGATGCTAGGACATCATCTAGGGATGTGTCTAGGGCATCCTTTAGGACAATGTTTATCCCTTCAAAATTCTTATTTCCACTAAAACCCAAAACAAATGGAGAAGAAGAAATTTCAAGAGAGTTGTGTGTACAAATGACTTGCAAGGCACTTGTATTTATACCAAAACGTGGAGCACAAGAGGGGGCATTTTAGTTGATGGCCGACCTTGACGAATTGTCCCATAACACAAATAAATTCATATCTCCATGAATACTTGTCAAAATTGGATGATGATCAACCCTACACCTCTCGATCAGAGGGATCGAAGAAAAATATCAGCTACCACAAATAAGATGACCCACATGGAGTTTGTCCCTAGTTTCAAATTTTAACAATCTAAGATCTGCTTTAGTCAAGTTTGTCGACCTAGGTTGACTCTACGAAGGATCATTAATACTTTGAGTGTGACATGATCATTGAGACACTGATCGTTTTCTAATTATCTTTTCTTCTTCTTACAACAAGAAGGTTTGCAATTTATGGGGTCTGTATAGTCACCCTATCAATATGCTAAAGTTTTCGTATATATTCTAGATCTAAATGCATTGATAAACTTTCAAATAATCCCCATCATCTAGAGCCACAATTTCTAAACATGTATTTCTTTCCACATAGTGGATTTCGATGAATTTCAAAACTAAGTTTTTATTAGCTTCATTAGCATGCATTAAATCACTGAGATTTAAGTCTTCATTGTTGTATATATTTTGATTGTTACTCAAGGTTCCTCATCACCTTACATAATTGGCTTATTTCACTCAAGGAATATTATATCCCATAACATATAAATACTAGTAGGTATTGTTACCACTCATGTGGGTAACCCCTCAGAGAAAAATATTTCTCCTATTGTTCAACTTGTTAACCAAAATTCCTATGATGGTCCATAAATAGCTAACCTCAAAAGCCTCTCATCTAATGAACGTGGATCACCAATTATAAGGTACTAATCAATTTTTGTATTCAAGAATTTTCACTTAATGTTTAAGGGAATTATAGTATGGATCACAGGTTGAATTGGATGATAGACCACTTTTGGTTGTATTCTTGTTCCCATACTTCACCTTGGCGATTATCACTTTCCCCTAGTACAATGTGACCTTCCTTGAGGCCCTTCTTTCATATCCTAGAAGGGGAAAAAATAGGAGGCTCTGATTGATGTTGCATGTCCATGGTAATTGATGCTTAACACTTTCTAACTCTCCCTTGTATCCACATCCCATCTTCGAGTTAATTTTTATCTATCATAAATGTCATTTTTTCATTTTCCTGATTTGAGTAGGAGCCTAGATACTTTTCCATAAGAGGATCATGAAATATAAAGAAAAGAAGAGTCATTTTCCATAATGTTAAAATAATAAATATTAGCAAGGATAAATGAAAGTGCATGGGAAAATCCTATTCTAAGCTCTACCCCCATTAAGTCGTCACTTAGTTCTTGGCTAATGAAAGAGATATCTAAATGAAAGGAGTTTTCAATATTCCAACCCTGATGAGAAATGAAGTGCTTCATATTTAAGGGGTCGATTATTAATCAATTAAATATTGTAACCTAAGCTAAACCTACAAACAAATAAAGAAAAATAAATAAAGAAAAAAGTGCACAAGAGTAAAAATAGGTTGATGCCAAGGGGTAACTCAAGTCCTATGATTAATCCCTTTTCACGTTATAAGACAAGGAAGTTGTAATTGCATATCTAGTATAAGGATTGTGGTATTCTTCATGAAGTAAAACTCTACCATGTCATTGATCAGTTGCACCCATTGATTGGTGGGTATGCCTAATAACTCTTCCTCCCCTTAGGATTGGAAGTACCTAATAAGGCCTTGTGATAAGCCTCACATATCTAAGAATAGTAACTTGTTTTCAAATCACAAGCTAAAAAGGCATTTGAAGATGATGCTTGTGGGAAGTACTTTGATACATTTCACATTAAATACAACCCACTTTTATACTCCTATGGTTCGTGCACATATGTTGTTTATCTACTTGATTCTATGAGTATGTTTTAGATGATTTTTCCTAGGTATACTTGCCATCTTTTAAGGGTTTATGTTTTTGATGTTTTCTCCTAAGCATAGTTTTCATACCTGGAGGGATTGTATTGTGCTTCGCCAAGACTTTAGAGAGGATGTCTAGCCCCATTTTATGACTTCACTAGGCAACATAGTGAATACATTGACCATATTTTGAGGAATGTTGAATTTGGGATATATCAAGCATAGTGGATGACAATGTCCTCTCCCTTTAGGAATTGAAACACTACACCTCTAAACCTGTGAATTTCCTATAGAGTTAATGTACGAAAAGCATTATAGGACACATCCAAGCCAAAATTACACCCTGTTGATTGGCGTTGCCTCATTTTTTGGATGGTTTGATGATGATGATGGCTTGAGATCCCTTTGGAGGGGATGTTGCAATTATTTGTGTGATGATGTCATACCCTAGCTCCATGATGTCCTCTTCATGTGGCTTGGATTGATGATGTGGACCAATTTTGATTACGATGTCTTATTGAGGGGGGCCTTGATTAATGATTAGACATTTTTTTATGAGGAGATGTGGCTTTCTGAGTGAGGAACACATTCTTGATTTATCAATGGCACCTTTTGATGAGAGAGACACTTTTTGGAGGATGATGTTGCCTTTGGAGGCCTTTTAGCTCACATGTGTTGGGTAAAATATTATTGTCTTTATGTTTTATCATTGAGATAGCCATATTTTGGGTTTATATTGTGACTTATACAACTTGTAATCACATTTTATAATTATTTTAGGGATTTTAGTCTAAATTACTTAAAATTGAATTGGTTTCCCTTATATAAATAGGGGGAAGTTGATTTACTTTAGGATCATTGTCAGACTCACACTTGGAGAGTGTGTTCACTAGCTTGTATCTTTTCTCTTAGTGCTGTGAAACCTAAAATGAGAAAATTTTCTTAGGGAGGATATTGTGATTGGATGGTTCTTTCTCTTAGTTGGTAAATCGAGATTCTATGGTTATTTTTTGCAAATTTATTACAAATATTTTCTTCCATATTTTGTTTGTTGTAGAATTAGGGGTACAATGAAAGTATTTCTAACTCTTTTATGGATCTATTATTCCCTTGACAATATTATCATCAAGTTTATATTAATTGATCTAGGTTTAGCTTCCTCCATTATTATCTCCAATGAAAGATGTTAAGATTTGAGTAATTGAGAATCTCAATTACATATTTCTCTCTCCCTTGAATCAATTTCATAAATACTCTTTCGTAGATTTTGGCCTTGGACTCCATTAGTCATTGATTGAGAAAGATACTAGTACACTCTTGTGTCAATGCCATAAAAATAAAACCACAATTTATTTTTTAATGTTTTATAAGGTAAATTAGGGTTAGGATGGGACAAAATATAAAATTTTAAATATTGTTTACATTAAGCATTATAGTTCTAGGTTTATACCTTCCATGCACCAAATAAGAAAAGTATAAACATTTTTCATGCATTTTCAACCATTTATCAGGGTTGACATCAAGGGGTTTTTTCTTGTTGTTTTATGTATTTTCAACACTAAAATATTGTTATAATCTATTTCTTTTGTTTTTTGTAAGCTTGGTAGTACTTCCCTTTTCTATTAATTATCTATAGGTAGGTAACAAAATATGTCTGGTAGCCTCAACCTGCCCGAAGGAAACCAGGTCTGTTGGCCACCGATCAACATCAAAAGCTATCCAAAATTTAAACAATTTGATCCTTATCATCCATGCTAAGTTTGCAACTATATCTACTATATACTTAATGCTTTGACTTATAAAGTAAATGATATCTGACATAATAACAAAAATTAACTTTTTGTTTATCTGCTTCAATCATCAGATTACTCAATAGGAGTCGGGTCCTTGGCACTTGACCCAGGCACTTCGCTCTGCAGCAAGTTCTAGATCTGCTTCTCCATTCTCCCAAAATGAAGGTCCTGGTGATATTATTGAACCTGCACCACCTGGATTTCCTTCTGGATGTCCTTTAAACTTGGTTCCTCTTGCCTGTCTCACTTTGGTTCTTCTTTGTCCCTGTATGTTATCATTTCCCTGGCCAATAGATTTTTCATGACCCAATATTGTTGTATGGTTTGCTTGAACAAAGTTTTACGACCTCTAGTATGGTCCGGGTCGTTAAGTAATGGCCCCCAGTATTCCATTGGGAGTTCTTTGTTTGCCACATTGGCATTTAACTCTACTTGACACATTATTATTATTACATTTACCTATGCTGGGGTGCCTACATAGTAAGCATGCATTAAGTTCTACATTCTTTTCTCACCCATTTTTCTTCCCCTTTTTCTCTGTGTTTTGCTCGCTGACACCTCCAGGCCTTTCATTTTCTTCTTTGCTTGCTTACCTACTTGTCGACCTCCTTTTCTTCCCTGTTTCCCTTCTGATTTCACCATCTTTTCCTTCAGCAATTTCTTCAGTCCCCACCCCTCACACGTTCTTACCTGTACCTAATGATGGAGCGTCGAAGACTGAAGAGTATAGGAGTTAACACTACCTGTAATGTTAACATAAGTACATTCATTAAAACCTATCCTAATTTTTTTCATGGCATTCTGTCATTCCTTATTATTCTTCTTTACAGCATTGAAACTTCCAGTTTTCTTCTCGAAAACCCAATTACCCCAATTCTCAACAACAACAAGGTAGTCACTTCTCTCCTTAGCTCTAATCCCCCCTGATACCCATCACCTGGGGTCCCTCTGCGCTCTTGTAAGCTGGCCGACGAGGAATTGGAATTCCAACTTCAGGAAAGCAGGGTTTTGGCTCTAAATCCGCCACCAAGGTGGACCCTCTCAACTTTCTATGCACCACCACCACCCCTCCCCCTCTTAGCTTTTCTAGACTTAGCCTTCCTTTACAGTGCATCACTCCACATGGTTATATATAATAGGTTCCCCCTTGACCATGCAAAGCCCCACTGGCCTAGATTTCCCCCCTTCCTATTCCCCTGGACCTCCTTTCCTCCCCATTGGTTTAGGCATCCCCCAAGAAGCCAGATTAGCCTAACAAGGCATGTCTTCCATTTCCCACTCACCCCTCTCACCCCCCACTATTTCTGGAGGCGACTGGACCCTTGAAGGCTGACAGAGGAATCATAGCCTTATCTCAATCTCACGCTGCAAAATTTCCCTATGATAGGTATCATTTTCTTTCCTCGAAGTTCGAGTGGCCCTCCAAACCTTCCACAAATCCCATTTTGCCCCTCCGCCTTTCATAAAATACAGTTAATTCGTGTCCATACATTATCAAAAGACAATTGAACTCAATTTAATGTATTTTTTCATTTCTTTCAACAATTAAGATACCAGACATTATCTTCTTGAGACAAGACCAACATTTTCCTATTACTTTCGACACCACTCTCCTTGTTTTCCAGACTCTCCTCCAATTTTGCATCATTGATGCCAAATCTACACTGGAGGGAGCTTGGTTTACATACCGGTTTTGTTCCAGGTTGTTGCAAGCGGAGTCTAGATGCCAACGGTCGCCCCTTCTCCTACTCTCCTCTCAAATTTCACCCATTGTGTTTGTCTCTCGTTCTCCTCTTTCACTTTTCATGCATTCCCCAACTCTCTCACTACCTTTCTTTCCCGGTTGTTCACCCACCTACCCGTTTTCAATCTTGAGGCAACCTCCACTTGCCTCCTTTTCCTGTCTTCTTCCCCTTCCTTTGGATGGGGTCCTCGAATGAGCCATTTGCTTACCTTCTTCATTATGCTGTTTGCCATAACCGTCATCCTTCTGACTATCCTAACCATAATATGTTCGGATCCAAGGTCTTTGTACACCCCAATCAAGGGTGTTGTCCTGCTACCCTATCTTTTCCCAAAATTTCCTTAATATTGTTCATTCCTTTTGATTGATTTATCTCATCACCTGGGATGTCCAGGTTGCTTCCTGGTTTTCCACATCCCCAGTTTTCTAAGAAATCCATTGCCACATTCCCCACTTGGCAGACATGTGTTAGGATGAAGTATTATATCCCTTATACCAAGATTCCTATTTCCTAAACTAGTCTCGTTGTTCTCCAGCTCTTGCTTATTTTTTCCCATTGGGTTCCCTGCTGGAGTTTTTTCACTATCTCAATCACCAATGTGGAATCCCCTTCCACCACCATCTTCTGAAATCTTTCCCTTCGAGCGATTTCTATTCCCTATTTGAGTGCGTTGAACTCCGTTTCATTGTTTCTCACTATTCCACAATCCATTGCAAACAACTAGATTGTTTGACCCTAGTGGTCTCTGAACACTCCTCCTAGGCTTGCTTCTCCCGGATTTCCTTTGGCTGCACTGTCAAAGTTTAGTTTTATGAAATCCTCAGGAGGAAACTCAAAGTAAGCTACAGATTGTCAAGGTATAGGTTTTAGCATCCAGGAGTTAGGCATCATCATTCGCGAATTCAGATTTAGCATTTCCATTATTCGCCTTTCCTGTGATGTTGTTTCCCAGTCTTCTGGGTGCCATTTCTCGGCCAGAATAGTTTCGCGGATATTTTCTACTATGAGCTTCCACACCTCCATAGCTATCTTTTTTTCATCTTTGAAGATTCTCTAATTTCTCTCTTTACACACTTCCTACAGGAGAATTCCTAAGGAGATGTTCCAAGCTCAGTTAAGGATGGGGCTCTAGTAGATTTTATTCTCCAGTTTTCCATTGTTGTTTTTGTGCTTGAGTAATCCCCGTCCTTATGTCTGAAGAGATTTTCATGATTCTGCCATGGGGAATTGCTATATCTGCAAGCATTCAGTAAATGTTCCATCGTTTCCATTTTCCCTTCGCATGTGTAGCAAACTGATGGTCCCTGCATCCCTCTTATTTGTAGTTGGTCCCATGTTAAGGCACGACCATGGAGGACCACCCATAGGAAGAAAGCTACTTTTGGCCATAGATGGTCCTTCCATATCGTTCCCATATGGGTAACCCTTGTTGTTGTTGATGATATGCTTTTAGGTAGTATCCTTCTTGAACAGTAAACATTCCTTTGATTCGGTATCCTCACCTTATAATATTTGTTCCTTCCGTTATCATTATTCTTCTAGATTCCATCTCTTTATTGTAGGTTTCCCATTGGAGATAACCTTGTGCATCTGGCCAATCTTGTCTCCTCTTCCATTTCATCCATATTAATCATGCCTCTGCTTCCCAGAATTTATTCACCGTCTGATTTTCTGGTTGATTTGTGTTTAAGAATATCTCCGCTAGGTCCTGCCTGCTGAATAGTTTTTCCCTCTGATGCCAGGAATCTTGCCAGAACCTAGCCTTATCTCCTCCCCTGATCTCCCAGAATCTATGGTTTCTTATCAATTCCTATTTTCTACTACTAGGTTCCATATAGTCGATCCCTTTATATTTTCATGGGTTCTCAGTCTTCCTTCTATCGTCCTAGGCATTATGTATTTTCTTCCCCAAATTTCTTTCCATAAGTCAATTCCTCCCTGTATCCATCACCACCATAGCTTATCTCCCATAACTTGGTTCAGAGTGTATAGATCTCGAAGGCCCATCCCCCTTACTTTTCTTGGCTTAGTTAGCCAGTTCTAAGAAAGTAGAGCCCATTTCTTTGTTGTTTGTGGCCCTTTCCATAGGAATTTCTTGAAGATATTTTTCATATCATTGCAAACAGTTTTGGGTATTTCTAAGCATGAGAGCTAGTAGATAGGAATCGATTGTAACACTGCCTTTAGAAGGATGACTCTACTAATTGTATTGAGTGCCCGAAAGGTCCAGTTTTGATGATGACCTTGAATCTTGTCTAGAAGAACCTTCCAGTTTTCCACTATGAGCGAATTAAGGCTTAACGGAATCCCCAGGCATTTCAATGGTAGGGTTCCTATTCGAAAGCCCATTATTATTGCTAGGAAGGTTTGATATTGAGCTTTTATGTTAACGAAAAAGATATTAGACTTATGTTTGTTGATCTAAGTTCTTGAGGCATTCATGAAATCTTGTAGTATGGCCAAGAGGGACTTTTCTTCCTTGAGAGTAGCTTAACAGAACATCATGATATCATCACCAAACTGCTGATGAGTTAAAGGAAGATCCTTTTCCCACATTTGCAGACCTTTAAATTGTCTTGCTTGCAACTTTTATTTGACATATCTTCCTAGCCCTTCAACTACTAAAATGAGCAAAAATGGGGAGATTGAGTCTCCTTGTCTTAGCCCCCTTGTTGTGTTGAAAGCCTTAGACGGTGCTCCATTTAGTAGGATAGAGAACACAAGGGTTGATATGAAGGAAGAGATCCAGCTTATCCATTGGGGGTCAAATCCAAAGGCTTTTAGGATATTTTGAAGGCAAGTCCAGCTTAAACAGTCGTATGATTTCGACAAGTCTAGCTTGATCATCATTCCTTTGGCTTTGAGGTTCTTAAAGGAGTGGATTGACTCTTGAGCAGTAACTATACCATCCAAAATTTTCCTTCCTTTGACAAAACCATTTTTCTCTTGGGAGATTAGAGCTGGGAGGATTGGTTTGAGCTGATTTACCATTATGGTTGAGAGGATTTTATAAATTACATTGCATAATGCTATAGGTATAAACCCTTGGGGCTCTTTAAAGTGATGAAATTTTGGAATAAGAGTTATAAAAGTTGAGTTTAGGGCAGGATGTACATTTTTGGTTCTTCTGTACTCTTCCACTACTTCCAGGATGTATTTTCCTAGAATCAATCATGTTACCTAAAAATTCTACTATGAAGCCACCTAGGCCCGACGCTTTATTGTTTGCTAGTCTTTTGACTACCTCCTCCACTTCTTCCAAGATAATAGCCCGCATTAGTGCTAAGTTTTGGTCCCTGCTAACCAATTGGGGGATATGCCTAGTTATCCTGTTTATTTCTTCTGACCTATTAGGATTCGGTTCTGTCATAATATTTTGAAAGTGATTCACCAACAGATTTTCCATCTCATCATTTTGCATTAGTCGGTTTCCTCCTTGGTCTAGGAATGAGAATATTTTGTTATACTATCTATGCCAAATCATTGCTTTGTGGAAGAATCTAATGTTCCTTTCTCCCTCCCGGAGCCACTGGAGTCTTGATTTTTGTTTCCATAATATCTCTTCTTTCTTCCTCCTTTCCTCAAACCTACTCAATATATTTCCTTCTTCCTCCACTAGGGATTCCGAGCGGCCATTTGTTATCATCTGTGGTTGCACTCTTTCCATCCTAGCCTATAGTAGTTCCTGATCTAGTTGAATATTGTCGAATTCTTCTTTATTCCATTTCTTTATTTTTCCCTTGAGTTCTTTCAGGCGTAGCTGGAATGTATGCATTTTATTCCTCCTTTGTTTTGTACTTGATCTCCACTATTCCTTCATTTTTTCTAAGAAGGTAGCGTCGCAAAGCCAAAAGGGTTCAAACTGGAATGACCTCTTATTCTGCCCTTGTTTCATATCTACTTCCAGCCTAATTGGCCAGTGGTCAAATCCCATGCATGCAAGATTGACCCTTCATAGTATACATCCCTACTTATTAAATTCTTCGTTACCAAGAACCGATCTAACCTTGATGTTATTTGGCAAGTTCCTCCACTTCGGCTGTTCCAGGTATGAGTTCCATTGTTGGTGGGAATATCTACTAGATGTAGCTCTTCTTGCATGTCCTTGAACTGCTCCATTTCTGGTTCTTCCCTTCTTATCCCTCTTTTTTTTCCTCCAGTGAGCTTATCAGATTGAAATCCCTTGCTATTAACCATATTTTTTCTGAATGCATTTGACTTAGTATCCTAATGCTCTCGATAAAGTTTTCCTTTTCTTTAGGAGTGTGAGGCCCATACATTGCTAAAATGATGATCCATTTTTTGGTCCCTATATTGCGAAAACGTCCAATCAGGATTCACAGCATTCCTATCCAATAGTCTATGATTACCTTTGTAGAATTCCATAGTATGGTGATTCCCCCTGCACTTCCTTTTACATCTAGTGCTACTACTTCGTATCTCGGTTTCATTTTTGTAGTATCTCTAATTTTTCTCCTATTACCTTTGTTTCTTGTAGGATAACTATTTGAGGCTTTTCCTTTTTCAGGTGGTCTTGTAGGTACCTCTGTTTTCCTTGGCTGTTAAGGCCCCTTATGTTCCATGAGATCACTATCATTAGTTAACTTTATTAAGTTGTTGGAATACCGCTGAGAGTAGTACTACGCTTCCTGTGTTTACCATAATATCTTCCACTATTTGCATTGACTCCTATAAATTTCTTCTCCCCCTTTTCTTTCCTCCTTTACTTCAGCTATGTTATTCTTGAGAATTTTCTTGTTGCATGCCTAATTGCTTTGCCATGTCACCTTGTCTTTGTCCTTAGGTAGCCTTGTATTGTTGGAAGGTTTCCTTATACAGTTTCTTTTGATCCTCTTGGATGAATCTTTCATCCAGATGTCTCCACTCATTCAAAAGTATTTTCAGAACTTCCTCTTCCATGCTCAAATCCAACCTCGCTGAATCAAATTCCATTACGGTGAGACCTACTAGTTCCTACTCTTCGTTTTTTGTTAGATCTATTTGGCCTTTTCTCTTTGATGTGGTCTTTGATTTAACATGATTTTTCTCTTTCTTTGTCCTGATTCTCTATTGTTTCTGTCACATTTTCTGGTTCTTCTTCTTCTTACAACACCTCATATCTATCCTTATATGCCTTTTTCTTTTCGTTATGGTTTCCTAGATTTTGTTGCATTCTCATGTTATTCTTCTTATGCATGACCTCTTTGAACCCCTCGTTTACCTCTTGTTGGGGGTTCTCTTGTTTCTCCTTTAGGTCTTCGTGGTCTTCTTGGTTCAGTGGGCATACATGAATAAGTGACCATACTCATGACACCAGCGGCATCAAAACGAGATATGCTCGTAATCCAAAGTCTGTCGCCATATTTCGTATTGATATTCCAGTTATATCGATTTAGGGATGGGCTTCGAGATATTCATATACACACAGATCCTAGCATAGGAGGTGTATCGGCCCCTACGTGTGGTTTCTGTTATTTTCACAAATCTGCTTATTGAATTACCTATTCCTTCCACTATTTCCAGGTCCAGAAATCCATTGGGAGCCCAAAGAGTTGAACGCAAACAGGAGCTGCTAGAAATTTCTACTTATCTGGGTTATAGCATTCCTCCCAATATCTCATGATCAGTCCTGCATTATAGTGAAAATATGGACCATTTTCAAAGAATCTTTCCTTATCTTGCAAGATTGAGAATATTACCGTGAAGAATCCTCTGGCTCTCAGCTTGAGTTCTACATGGCCTTAGACTCCTATGAATTTTCATATCATCGCATGATCCTTCATATAACTACAGTATTTCTCCAGTTTGTTAAGGGGTATTACGAAATATGGGTTTATCTGTTGTGCATGGCAAACATTGCCCTCTACTTCTTGCCTGCCACTGAGCTCCGAGGACAGGACTAGTGTTAGGACCGGCGACTTCAGGGGAGCTTGGCTGGTTTATGGCTTTCTTGCTTGATTCACCGATTGTTACATTCTGGTAGGAGGGGATCTCTCCCGCCTTGGTTGAGGCTTGCATGTCTCCTCTGTCGATCTTCTGTCGTTCATTCCAGTCTATGCTTCTAGAATTGTCAGGGTTTAGCAAGTTTTCAATACCTAGGTGTACTTCATCGATTTTAGAGCTTGCATGATTGTTAACCTGCTTTTTGTAATCTATTTCTTAGTTTACTCAGTCAACCCTTATTTTTCACTTGTCTATTATAATTTTAGGGTATTTTTTCATGTTGTTATCAATATTTTCACGTTATAATTATGCTACTTAAACCCCTAGTTCATAATGACAATTTGTAATTTAAAGGTAACATGTTTTTGGGAACCAATTTGAACCAATCCAAAATTTGCTAATCCCTCTATATTTAACTGTAAGGTCCTTTGAACTCCTTGTCTTGGAATTACATCTTATTTTACCTAAAACCCTAATTATTGAAAACCTATCATTGGGTGAATTTGGAAGTAGAACCCTTAGGGAGTATTTTGAATGGGAGAACTTGGGTTATCTAAGATTGGTTGGGGAAGCCTTCCTTATGGAAATAGTATCTAACCACATAATAACAAAAGAAAAATTGCTAGGGTGACAATGGTGATTGATCCCATTATTTCTCTTAATCTAGAGTGCTTAGTGAGGCTTTGCACTAATGTGGTAGATTTAACTGTAACATTTTTGTTGCTATTGCTAAGGAGAAGTTGAGTCCTTCTCTAAGAAATATGAAGCCTATGATTCAATTTTTTTTGGCAAGTATACCTTAAATCCTTCTTAAGTGTGCTTATCTAGTGACTTTACTAGATGAATGAAATCCTTTTTCCTTATAGATATTCAAAGTCTTTATGCTTCTAGGGTGAAATAAGCATCTTTTAAGGCATTTAAAATTCACCCTTTCTGTATTATGAAAATTGCATGGGATGGAAAATTGATCCTTGGGATTTGCATGAAATGTAACTTACTTTGAATGTAAGGATGTTGCATCATATCCTAATAGTTAGGGTACAAATTGTACAAGAGATGTTCCAAAATTTTATGGTGATCCTTCTTCAAGCATTGATCTTGTGGTGAGATTCTTAAAATATACTTAAAAATTAATATGGATCATTAAGATTGACTTATGAGGCTGTTCATCATTTCTTTTGAAGAAAATCAAAGTGAATGGATTGTGTTCTTGTGATCTTAAAATAATATCTTTTATTAGAGTGTTTGTCGAATAATCTCACAAGATTTAGGATCTGAAAATTCAAAGGTGTGATGATATTTTTCGAGACTTGGTCAAGGCCCTCCAAGAAGAAGATCTTCTCAATCTTTCTTAGGACACAAAAGAAGAAATTGATGAAGAAGCCTTTATTGATCAAAGTGATGAAGCTCAAGATCCTAGTGAAGATTCCAATTAAGCATATCATATTGAAGATCATGCCTATGAAGAGGACCCTATTAAAGATTATTCTCTTTCCAATAAATATGATAATGAGGTGATCCCTATTCCTTTAAATTCTTTCAAGTTCAATGATATATATGTTTAAATCCTGGAAAATAATGATCCTATTGAGTCTAAAATTGAGAATAACATCGATGATTTTCTACATGTGGGAAAAGAAATATGATGAGTTGTTATCATTTTGATGGTGATCCAGTTATCACACTTATTATTATTCTATAATTTTGGGAATTGAATCATTATCTTTGGGGAATCAATCCTTCTTTAAGATATCTTGGGATGATTAGTATGATTGTGTCCAACCATGCATATCCTGTGATGATCACAATTTTGTGCAACAATAGGACGACATGATCACAACTTTTTTTGAGTCATATTTACCTCCTTCGAATGTTGATATTCCAACCATTCAAATATTTAGATTCATATGGTTGTCCATGTGATAAGTTAAATTTTGTGTACCCTTTTGAATCTGATATTTGTGAAAGGAGACAAGTAGTTCAATGTGAATTCCTTCAGTAGTCTCTTCCTTCATGCCATCCTTAACTTGTCCCCAAGGACACAATTGAGAGTTGTATATTTAGTGTTGAAATGGCTATGGGGCAATAATGTTTTCAATTCATAATTTTCTACACAGATTTCAAATTAAAGGGAACGATACAACAAATTTTGAAATTTGAGCAAAAATTTTATTTGAGCCTTGTCCTTATCTTTTCATCCTTGCTTTGGCTGAGAAATTTTAGAACTCTTTTTAGGCTTTTCATGATCCCTTCTCAACATTTTGGGGATGATATCAAGATAATTCAAAGAGATCATATTGATCCCCTATATGAGATGCTAGGGATGCATTGTGAGAACCTTGCTTATAGCAAGGGTGAGATCTTATTATTTTATTTGAAACCTACCACATCTTGCCCTTATGATTTTGATCCTTTGCTTGAGCATTGTGAAATGATGAGTTCATATTGTAATCACTTTATGTTAGACAATTCCTTGTTTTATCTCATGATCAAGCATAAAGGTATGTTGAATGATTTTAATATGATGTTATATTGGATTCATTAGTTATATGACTATACTTAGGCATTATTTATAGCATATTAATGCAAGTATGGGTAGGATTGTGTGTCTCAGATTTTTCGTTTTGCATCCTTCCTTTCTTTCATTCATGCTAATTTTTATTGCAAAATTATTTAATACTTCATTTCTCCTTTTTTCAGTTGAAATTTTGATTTTCTCAATTATAGGGTGGAAATTAGCACCTTGGTCCCTTTATTACTGATAGTCTCCTTAGAATGATATATATAAGGATCTATGAGAACTAGGAATTGCAAGGATTATCATGCAGTCTTTATTGCAACAAATGTGTCATGCACTATATGGTGAGCACATGTCCCTGATTTGGAGCCCAATGTTACCCACCCATATGGGTAACTCCTAAAGTATTTTTTTTCTCCTATCATTCAATGTTCCAACCAATAGCCATATGATGATCCACAAATAACTAGTCTCAAATTTCTCTCATCCATCATCCAGTTAGTGCTTTATGTCATCTAGCCAACTCCTCCAATGAAGTTGTGTCTATTGTAAGGTATATTAATGTTTAAGGGAACTCTAGTATGGATTATAGGTTGAATTGGATCATAAATTGCTTTTGGTTGTATTATTATTCCCGTACATTACCTTGGTGGTTATCATTTACTCCTAGTCCAATGTGACCTTCCTTGAGGCCATTCTTTCACTATCTAGGAGCGACACAATTAGGAGGCTTTTATTGATGTTACATGTCCATGGTAACCCATACTTGATACTTTTCCATCTCTCTCATGTATCCACATCCCATATTTAGGTTGATTTCTCTTTGTCACCATATTGGCTCCATATTTTCCTCATTATTGAGTAAGGGTATGGAACTTTTCCATAAGAGGTTGATGTTGGGAATATTGACATTGATGTCAAGGAAATATAAAGAGGGGCCACAAACCCAAAGCCCCAAATTCCATGAAGAGTTGATGGGATGACAAACAAAGACAAAGAAAAAACATGAAAAATGCAAGTTCTTGATCCAACACACCCCCCCCCCCATTGTTAGCTGATAAGAAATATTCATGGTGTCAATAGACAAACCATTTATAAGACACCAGACACATCGAACCATGGCAACAAACCTCAAGATGGATATCACCCAAAGACTAAAAATACCAAGGGTTGAGGAGGTAAAGCCTTTGGTCATCACCCCCGATCATAAAGGGCTAGCAGGCTATCGCTCATGGGCTCAGAGGCTATCAAGCCATTAGGCTATCAACCCCATTTCACAAGGCATTAAACCAACTTGAGACCCCGACACATGTGGTAGGAAAACTGTCACGATTGATGTGGATGGTAGGTGGATGACACAGTGGAGTACGCATGGAAAATTGATGAAGTGGAAACATGTGAGGATGACACGTGGTAGGTACATTTGACATTTTTTACAAGAAAAATGTATGGTTGGTGAGTGACATGGGGTAGGAACAAATTAGCAAGTGGACACATGGTGAGGTCTTATTGGTAGAAATATATAATGTTTTAAAAACAATAGTAGGTGATGTGGTAAGTGGGTCCCACATCGGGCATTAGAGTATCAAGCATATGCCTCCTCTGATATCACTCGATAACGAACATGATGTGGTAGTGAGGAACATGGTTAATGTATGCGACATGGAAGGTTACATGACAAGGGCAGTGGATGATGTGGGAAGGTGGGTCCCATCTCGAGGCAATAGGCCATTGAAACATCAGAATGTGGTTTCATGATTCAGCCAACCTAATATACTGAGATATGACAAGTAATAATTGATTGTCATAGTGCTTAGTAAAAGCAACAACACTTGAGGACTTTGGTATTGGGACTTCGGCCTTCACACATTCCAAAGCATATTCAACAACCCAATTCATTGATTTGTCGATGTTATTAAGCCTAAGGAAATAACCCCTAATCCCAAGTGCTAAGTGTAAGCACATTTAAACTTATCATCCATTGAGACTTCAATCCTAGTTCAAAAGTGTTTGTACGTTTGGAAAAATCTTTGGTCATCTAAATCTCAATAAGCAATAAGTTCTCATTCAGGAAATTTATCAATCATAGTGCTTAGTCATGTGGAAGAGTTTTGAAGTGAAGATAAAGTTCATTTTTATTTTAAGACATTGGTTCTGAACCTCATTCATATGAATCAAGTGGCTTAGGAATCAAGTATTGAGATTGGAAATTTGGAGGTTTCGAGCTCCAAAATTTAGTTACTAGGTAAGTTAAAGAGTTTTGAATCTATAAAATAGAAGCAAAATGACATGATATATTGAAGTTCTCATGCAAGTCAATGCATGAAATTGTTATGGGTGTGTAGAACAATAGGATTTTGTGATGAATAACAAGAGCTAGTTGCGTTGTGACAAGAGAGGATAAGTTGTGTGTCAATCATTGTAGACCTGAGGTAGAGTATGTAGAGGTGTGTTGCGTTGATGATACAAGATAAATTTTATTAAGATTTGGATCTACTGCATAAATGCATATCTAAAGAATCAAGTCATTAATTACAGGATTTTTGTCAGAAAATAATCAGTATCCATAAGTAGATATGTGAGGGAGTTGATATGATCTAGTAAAAAATGAATTGAATCAAAAAATCAAATGAAGAGAGGTTGTTACTGTGAAAATATCATATCTTATAATAAATATTGTTGTAAGGGTGATGTATTAATAAAGGTGCCACAAATATGAGTACGAAAATGAACAAAAGAGGGATCTAAGTGGTTGAATCAAGTTGTTTCTCGTAGATTAGAGGATTAGAGTCTCCTTCAGGTTTGTACCTATAAATATCAGGGGGTTCGTTCCTACAAACAAGTGGGAGTTGGTGCTTCTAGTGAGTAGGTGCTTGCAAGGGAAAAGGGGTTTGGTGCCTCTTGTAGGTTAGTTCCTACAAATTTTGATGTAAATTGAATTTGGTGCTTGCATTTAAAATTAAAAGCAATATTTGTGGTTTTTTCTTGTATGAGTTTCCACTTAAATATATCACGTTCAATGATCTATGTGATTTTTCAATCAATTTTTGAATGAATGTTTTATTGGTTAAATCATTGCTAAATATTAGATAATACTAATTCACCTTGCCATATTAGTATTATCCTAGTTTCCAACAATTGTTATCAAAAAAAATTTCCTTTACCAATGGTCTAACAACTAGAATATAGATCCAATCTAAAACATGGCCATCCAAGATGGTAGTCTTACTAACAAATCTCCTTTGTTCACGTGAATGAGAAAAACCTTTTGGAAAGTAAGAATGAGGACTTATATAATGTCCCCTAATGCATATGTCTAGAGGATGGCTATGAAGAGCTAGCTATTTTAATTAGCAGAGATGCCAAACTTGATTTCTACTATAATGCTAAAGAAATGAATGTAATCCTAAGTGGTATTTCTGAATCTGAATTAGTTAAATTCATGTATTTCATGAAAACCGAATAAATATGGGACAAGTTGAAGAACATCTATGAAGGTGATAGTAAGGTAAATAAAGCCAAACTCCAAGTCTATAGAATGAAATTTGAATCATTAAAAATGAATGAGGACGAGGATATAATCAAAATTTTCCTTCATATGGATGAAATAAGGAACACCATAAGAGGTCTTGAAGAAACTATGAATGATCCCATAGTAGTCCAAAAAGTGTTAAGATATCTTCTTGCTAGATTCAATGCCAAAGTTTCATCTATTGAGTATGCAAGATCTTAGCAAACTAACCATGGATTAGCTACATGGAGCTCTAACTACCTATGAAATGAGAACTGAAAAAGGTAGATATACAAAAAATGAAGTAGCCTTCAAAGCATATAAGAAGACCAAATACGACCAAGAATTCACAAGCGATGGATTTGATGAAGAAGAATCCAATTTTGTAAGAAGATTGGAGGGAGGATATGGAAAATAAAAAGGTAATTTTACCATGAAATGCTTTAATCACTGAAAATTAGGTCACTATGCATATAAACACCCATACAAAAGGGAAGATAAAGAATATCATAATAAAGAAAAGAATAAGTATAAAAGAGTTAAGAAGGAGAACAACTTCAAGAAGAAGGAATTTTATACCCAAGAGGACATCAGTTCATCAGAGGATGACGATGAGTAGCCTTCTAATGAAGAAATGATCAATGATTCCATGCTCATGGCTATAGAAACACAAGATGGAGGGAAATATGAGTTTAATGAAGAGGAGGTTGAAGTAGATCTAGAAGGCAAACTGGTTAGTGCCTTGGAAGAAATACATAGACTCAGGAAAAAGAACAAGAAACAAAGAGAGTTATTGGCAAAGTATAGAAGAGAAAAGGATGAATATGAAGATCCATCACTTCTTCTACTAAGGTGGAGTTGGAGGAGGCCAAGAAGCTTGAAGACACTCTATTAAAACAACTGAAATAAAAGGGCAAGGAATGTGAGAAGTTGGAGGAATAAATTGTTTCCATCAGAAAAGAATTAGAAAAGACCAAGTTTCAACTGAACCAAAATATAAAGTTTATTAAAGGATCAAAAAAATTGGATGAACTACTGATTTTTTAGAGATCTCCCCTAATCAAAATTGATCTAGGCTATAAAGGAGAGACAAGCACCAAGAAATTTGAAGACAAAACCAAATAGCTATGGTGAAGCACTCAAAGGTGATAACAACAATGAAAATGGTCAAATTCAACAATAAAGAAAAGAAAATGGCAGCAAGACAATTGGAGACAATAATAAAACTTAGAAGTTACAAACAAGTATAAACAACAATAATTCAAACAACCATAAAAGTGAAGTTAAAAATCAACAAAAGCCTCATCTGAACAGTCAACAAAGAATCATAAGGCCTTTCCCTCAAAGGCCATCTACTTCCAGGTATCAAAATTTGTTTTATGGTTATTGTTATTCATGCACAAATTTTGGTCATTAGGCTATCCATTATAGAGTGTATCTTAAAGATAATCATTTCAAAAGTGTTTCTTACAAGTTGTCAAAGAATAGGAACAACATATTTATGAATCCTGATTCGTACATCCAAGAAGCAACATTCTTTTTTCTCCTTTAATAGACCATGTTGAATGTTACAACTGTCACAACATTGGACATAACACAGCTAAATGTAGAACAAGAAAATTTAGATCAACCCCTTAGATCAAGAAAGTACAAGAACCCAAAACATGGAAGAAGAAAAACATTAAAGAGAAAGAAGAATGTGGCATTTTCTTATATGCTCATAACCAACACAATGATTGATATGTGGACAATGGATGCTCCAAACATATGACTAGTGATAAGAGTAAATTATTATCACTAAGAGAAGATAAGACATGTAGTGTTACCTTCCGTAATGATCCTCTAGGAAAGATCATAGGAAAAGGAACAATTAGCTTGGACAAACGAAGAGGCAAGCCTTAGAATGTTATTTTGTGGATGGACTCAAACACTTGTTGATTTTAAGTCACATACATGACCAGGGGAATTATGTCACTTTTTACTCCAAAGGTTGTGAAATCAAAATACAAAACACAATGAATGTTGTAGTGAAAGTTGTGAGAACATCAAGTAATGTGTGCATACTTAATGAGGAGAATGGAAAGTATTGTTTGGGAAAGCTTGATGAGAATTGGTTATGGTATAGAAGGTTGGGCCACTTAAATTTTGATAATATGTTGAAGCTCAATAAGAAGCAATTTGGTAGGTATTTTTCAAGGATTTCAAAGCCTAACAATACAATTTTCAAATCATGTCAAATTGGTGAACAAGGTCGAGTATCATTCAAGACTAGGAACACTAATTACCCATGCCTCTACAATTGGTTCATGCATATTTGTGTGGACCCTCAAAAACTAAAACCCCAAGTGGAGAACAATATTTTATGCTAATTATTAATGACTATACTAGGCTAACTTAGGTGCATTTTTAAAAGAAATATGAAACATTTTGTAAGTTCAAATATTTCAAAGCGCTTGCTAAAAACCAAATAGATTCTAAAATAAAATTCCTAAGGTATGACAGAGGTGGAGAATTTACCTCAAGTGAGTTTAATGATTTTTGTGAAGAACATGGAATAAGGAGACAATTCTCAATTGCAAAAACCCCACAACAAAATGGTATGGTGGAGAGAAAAGAAAATTGATGCAGCAAATGGCTATAATAATATTAGTTGAGAAAATTCTTCCCAACACCTTTTAGGCTAAAGCTACTCATATGACAATTCATATCTTAAATAAAGCTAACTTTAGGCCAAACAATGACAAGACTACTAATGAGTTTTGGTATGGAAAACTATCCTCAATAAAGCACTTCATATTCTTTGGCAGTAAGTGCTATATCAAAATTAATGATGACAATCATGGTAAGTATGGTGTTAGAGCTAGTGAAAGGCATATTTTTAGGATTTTCAACTAAGAGAAAATGATATATATGCTATAATAAAATATTGTGTAAGATTGTTGACAAAATTGATGTGAAAGTTGATGAAGCTTTGCCTCTCAAGGAGAAGAAACCTAGATATATCACCCCAGCTGATGAAATCAACTATTAGTATGAGGAACATCAACACGGAGAATTAGAAGAGGAAGAGGAAGATGAAGAATAAGCAACATGCTTTCATCCAAAAACTCCTTCAATGTATGTGCAAAGGAATCATCCTGATAATCAAATTCTTGGAGACAAGGAAGTAGGAGTTCAAACTAGAATAAAATTTATAGGTACTCCTAATCAAGCATGTATTTCCATGTTGTCCATGATTGAACCCAAATATTTTTCTCAAGAAATTCAAAATAAGCATTGGATAAAGGCCACGAATGAGGAATTATATCAGATTGAGAAAAATCAGATTTGGGAATTAGTTCCAAGTTTAAGAAATAAAAAAGGCATTGGGACAAAATGGTTCTTGACAAATCAGTTAAATGAGGATGGGTAAGTTGTTAGAAATAATCTAGATTAGTGTGCAAAGGATATGCACATGTTGAAGGAGTGGGACTTGCATAAAAATATCTTCGATTGTAATATTGGAGGCAATAAGCATGTTTTTAGCATTTTCTTATCACAAGAAATTTACAGTTTATCAGATGGACTTGAAGTTTCTAAAAGGAGAACTTGAAGAGGATGTATATATAGAGAAACTTGGAGGGTTTCAATTGTCATAAAATGTAGATAATGCATGTAAACTTAAAAAGGCCTTGTATGGACTATAGCAAGAACTAAGGGCATAGTATTCCATATTAGGAAAATACCTACAACAACAAGGCTTCAAATGAGGGACAACTAACAATAGTTTATATATTAGATTTGAAGATAAAAATATTATATTCATTATTTTTTATGTTCATGGCATAATCTTTAGAAGTTATGTAGATATACTAAGACAAAAATTTGTAGCTGAAATGCAAGATGAGTTTGAAATTTCCTTAATTTGCAAATTACACTATCAATAAGAGGAATATTTATTTGCCAAAGAAAATACCTCAAGGAGATGTTGAAGAAGTTTGGAATGGAGTATTCACCTATTAGCACTCCAATGGTCACTAGATGTAAGCTAAGGAAAGACGTATCTTTTTGTAGCTAATAACCTCAAGTCCAGACATAATGCAAGTTTTTAGTTTAGTAGCAAGGTATCAATTAGCCCCTAAGAGAGCCATGTATTAGTTGCAAAAAGAATTTTTAGATATTTAAAAACCAAAATGAAATTTGTTTATGGTATCCCAAGGGTAATAATTTTTCTTAATTGCATACATAAATGTTGATTGGGCTAGCAATGTAGATGATAAGAAGATCACAAGTGGTGCCTTCTTTCTACGAAATCGTTTGGTGCCTTAGTTGAGTAAAAAATCAGACTTCAATCTCACCGTGCACAATTGAATTCGAGTACATAGCATGTGCTACATGATGCACTCAAATTTTATGCATGAAGTAGACTTTGCAAGATATGAAGGTAATGTATGATGAACCAATTCCTACTGTTTGTGATAATATAAGTGCCATAAGTATGTCCAAGAAATCTATTCTTCATTAAAAACATTAGAAGTATTAAGACATCGTGTATTTCTTTAGGAATATATTCAATTTTTAATGATTAAAAAAATGAATTGACTTTATTTAATCATTGATAAGAACTATTCAAATGTCCCAAATTGGAGGGAGCATCAGCGAATACTAGATAAAGAATGAAGCATGAATAAGCAGGCATGAATTTAGATTAGTTTTAATTGAGGAGTCGTTGTGTTGATATGAAGTGGCCCTCCTGGCCTAAGTGCACAATCCCAATGGAAAATTAATCAATCATCTCCACACGATATCTAGAGGAACCTTTCCTGACTGGAGATGCATTTGAATATCACTCTCTACACTGCAGAAGCCCTGGTGTATCTCCGTTATGCTGGCTACCTTCCACTATATCATAGAGATGTCACATCTACAAACATTTTACTTGACAATAAACTAATATGAAGGTTTCAAATTCTGGACTATCCTATCTAGTATAAGTAAACTTGTTTCATGTTTCTACATGTGCTCAAGGAAAGCTAAGGAATCTGGATCCTATGTGTTACAAAGATTACTAGCTCTCTGATAAGAAAAATTGGAAGACTCAAATAAGGAAAAAAGAAAGGGTCAATCAAATATTAGAAAAACAAATTTGTTTGTAAAGCGAAGTAAAAGAATCAACCTTTCCTTATACAAGGACTCATTGGGATGTGTTAAACACATACAACGCAGACACAGACATACATGGCAAACACAGAGTATGAATGATAAGCATGAGAGTACGTCTATTATTGACAATGATATACATTTATAGTACATGGTGTGGCCCTTGGATTCATATTCCAAGTGGTTTCTTGGACTCCCTTTGGTTGTTCAGCGTCCATACCAACCTTAGAGGATTAAGTGTCCAACATTCCCCCCCTTAATCCAAAGGGGCATGTATGAGTCCAAGAAGAGAGTGGTAATACAAAATGTGCAAAAATGCATGGCAGCACTAGGCTAAATGTGCTCTCTGAAATGTTAGTATAAGGGAGGTGGTTTAAGGATGACCACCAACACTCGAATGCTTAGTGCAATTCCCGTAACTCTTCCAAATCTAGCATGAAGTTGAGGTTTTGTGCTAGAGGAAGTGCTCCCGATGTTTTGAAGAGGGAAACCTTCAACCATGAAAGGGAGGTCTCACCCCACATAAAAGGGAGAACCTCAACCTGAAAAGGGAGGTCTCAACCTATGATGGTTTAAGGATGACCAACAACTCTAGAATGATTAATGCAATTCTTGGAACTCTTCCAAAACTGGAAAGAAGTTGAAGTCTTATGCTAGAGGAAGTGTCCCCAACTCTTTGAAGAGGCATCACCAACTGAAGGCATGCTCAAGGGCATCTTTGTCTCTGGCTACAACTCTGAATCTGGTATGGCAGGTTGTGGCTCAAGCTCGCTTGATGTGGCTTTGAAGCTTGTAGATGACCATCACTTCCCCCCCTGTCAGATACAAGGTGAGATGATGTAGAAAAATCAACTGCAAGACTGTTCAATGCTCTAGAACAAGTTCTGACATTTGACTAAAATATCTTCTTGGTTGTTGAGGCCCATTACTAAGAAGCGATCCATCCTAGATGAATCTTTGTTCTTGCAGGAGGCTTGTTTTTGAAGCATTTGTTTGAAGAATGACTAGTTTTATGACAGTGCTTACATGGATGAAGATCAAAACAATGATCTTTCATATGGCCAACTCAGTCACAGTGTTGGCACTTAACAACTTGTTGTGGCTGCTGTGGAAGAGGACCAGAATTTGAAACAACTGAAGGTGAGCTGCCATGAAGAAATCCAACACTCTAAAACTGGATGGGCTTTGAGTAATCTGGAATATGAAAGGACACATCATTTTCATATCCAAGACCAGTTTCGTGCTTGTTATGGACAAGCTCTTCCCAAGGTCTAATGATGGGCTTGGGAAGTGTAGACTAAATTTCAGCATCTGCATGTACAACTATTGCTTCATTGGATACCGGATCTGATTCAACCTCAATCTTACTAATTTCATCACTTGTTGGATGTTGATGGATGTCTATTTTAACCTTGAACAATAGATTGTTTTGAGTAGAAAACAATTTAGAATGACAAATCTTTTGTTGAAACTCATCTCATTGGAACTGTGATTCAAGTTGCAGAAACTCTATATTTTCATGTGCATTTTGTAGACATTTTTGAGTGTCTGAAAGAGAGGCTTTGTTGATTTGGATTGTGTCATCAACAGTGGATTGTATCAAACTATTTAATAAGTCTAATCATAAATTAGAGCCATTTTTGGGACTTCAACACATAGACTCAATGTTTCAATCAGCGGGCAAAAATCACTGTAATGCGCTATACCTAAACTAGCAAAATCTTAAGCACTCAAAAAGCTGCATTCATTATAGTTTAACGCACATATATATAGAATTCTTTCGATGCATAATACACCATCCTTTAACTAAGGCAACAACGAGGACCAAGGTTACTTGGGAGCGGAAGCGAAAACAGGGAGCGAAAGTGAAAAAAAGGGAGCGAGAGCGACATTTTCAGAAGCTCCTAGTTTGGGAGCGAATCCCAGAGCATTTTTTATATAATATATATTTTTTTATATTTTGATGCATATATGTCAACAAAAACATGTAGAATGATGAATTAGATATAAAAAACATTAAAAATATAGATTGAACCATATAACAACAATCATCTAGAAGTTATAATCTTCATCAACCACGTCCACAAGTTAGTAACATAGTAACATACAACATATTGAGTCTCATGATTCATCAATCTTAAAGTTTCAAGCTTTCAAAATTCAATATATAACATTTATCATCATTGATCACCAAATTTGTACTTGTAAGCTAAGTGTAACCTATTAGAATAATACTATTTAGTGATTAATGCTCATTCCTATTAGCTATTGCTATTTTTATCTTTTTAGCAGTTTCTTAGATGAAACTGGTTGTTTCTATTTCCTAATAGAAACTTGATGTTTCTATTGCTGTAAATATCTCTGTATTACTTATTGAGCTTCATTTTTCTCATGTAAATAAATTCAATTCATTCATTGATTATGGTATCAGAGCTTGGGTATTTTTTCGAAATAATTTTTCATAGGTTGAAAAATTTCGTGCTTCATTTCGAAATTGCTCTTTTGTGGAGAATTTTTATTTATTTATTTTCCATTTGGGATCAATCGTGGAGAATTTTATTTATTTATTTATTTATTTTTTCTTTCAGTTTCCATTTGGGATCAATCGTGGTCACGTGGAATTGATTCAGCGTGCGTGTGTTCATTTTTTTCTTGCGAGGCTTTGGTCTCACTGCTCTCACAATTTCTGAGAGAGCAGGATATAAATGCAACCCTGCGCATCACCAACCGCCACGTATTTCCTGACTCTATCGTCGTCTTTGTGGGGGACAATGATTTCTTTGCCAGCTTCTGCTGTCGACCCTAGTCATACACCAGACGACTCAAATCGAGATTTGATCTTTCGGCAAAGCACGAATGCTCAAGGCTCGAAGTACTTTTCTATCGTTGTAAAAAGGGGTTACTAGGTAACTTCATATTCACTTAAGAGGATTCAATGGCTGGAGATGCATTGGCTTCGATGAATCTAATGGCCACGGTGGTTGCGTAATAATTAAGGACGTGGAGGTCATTGTTTGCATGCTTGAGGTGAACAACAGTGGGTGTCGAATTCGAGTGGCCATCCGATGCAAAGAACCCACCCGCAAAAAAAAAAAAAAAAAAAAAAAAAAACAATTTTGACGGCACTGTGCTCGGCGTCAAGCCGTCGCCTATCGTGGCAGAGTTCTGCTAGGTATAAACTGTCTGTGACAGACTTTTCTCCTCTAACTACAACTTTTCTAGAGACAAAAGCAAGCACAACTAAGATAAGCCGACACTACAATATTTGCAATGCTTGTAGCTAAAAACCCATGCAGGTTCAACTCCGGATGAAATGCAATTCTCGGCCGCTTAACCGCGTGCGCATTTTTCGTATGCATCATTCTGGGCGCTATTTCCTTTTTTTTGCATTGTTACTGCTCACCAAAACAGAGAGATGTTGTAACATCACTTAGAAGAAACAGTGAAGGGTGACAATCAGGCGTCGAGGGGCCATCCGGACTGCGCAAAGATCGGAGGCGCGTCAAATGCAAAAGTCGAATACAAACTGCAATGTCTTCTTTGGTGACGGTGATTCCTGCATAGACTGTGCATACATGGTGATTCCTGCATAGACGGTGATTCCTCCAATTTTTTTTTAACACAAATTTTTAGACTGTGTAAAAACAAAAATTGTCTTGAATTCTGGTTTAACAGCAGCTATAGGATAGGGAAATATTTTGTGAGTACAGTTTCTGAGTGCAGCGTTCGGACAAATTTTTGTGTGCACGGATTCGAGGAATCTCGAAATTTTCACAAGTTGTTTCTGGGCAACTTTTAAGGTGAAATTAATTATTTATTTGGCAAGTCCAAGTTTTTCATTCTGGTTCTATTTTATATTGCACCAGCACCTGTCAGATTTTGTCCAGGATCAGCCACCATCTGCATTGAAATTTGTGTCAGACTCCTTTGTTGTTTTGTGTCTTAGGAAGCGTGCAGATGGCCTCACTAACTAATCTGATGTTGGAAGGCAGTCAGCGCTTTAATGGCACCAATTATAACATCTGGAAACAGAGAATGTTGACTATTTTTGAATATAGGCGTCTTGATCAGCTCGTTCTTAACAAAGAGCTTTGTCCTGGTACAACTAGCACCGATTAAGATAAGTTTGATGATCGAAATCAAGAGGCCGTTATGTTCCTCAAGCTCTCTGTGACTGATGATCAGTTACCGCAGATTCCTTCTGGCAAGACAGCTGCTGAGATCTAGCAACATTTGAAGGAACTACATAAGACATTCGACAAGAGCAGAGCTTTCTTTCTCAAGAATCAGTTGTTCTCCATCATAATGGACGAACATATGTCTTTACAGGAACATCTCAACAAGATTAAAGACATTCGAGATCAGCTCGAAGCCATTGGTCGCACCATGGAGGAAGAAGATATGGTAGTCATCACTCTGAAAAGTCTACCAAAATCTTATGAGCACTTCATAGAAACACTCAACATTACCTCCACTAATGTTGATCTGAAGTTTTCGGAGTTATGCACCAAACTCACGCAGCAGGATCGTTGGAAACAACAGTTTGGTAGTGGTGCTTCATTAGCCTCCTCAAAAAATGCTTTTTCTGCCAAATATCAGTCCTCTCAGTCATTTCAGCAGAAAGGTTCTTCTCAGTTTTTTAATACTGCTAGGAAGAAAAATGTGCAGTGCAATTACTGTCACAAATTCGGCCACATGAAGAAAGATTGCCGACAAAGGATTGCTTCTGAACAGAAGAAACAGGGAGGGCCCCATCAGACAGTGAATGTTGCAGAACATTCTGAGCAGACAAAATCTACATTTTACGCCTTTATGGCTAAAAGGTCTTCAGATTATGTCTCGTCTTCAACCTAGTACATTGACTTTGGTGCATCACGCCATTTCTCTCACAAGCGTGACTGATTTATTGACTTCTCACCTTTCAATGATCCAGTGGTATTCGACGGAGGTGAAGAGTACACAGTGGTCGGCAAAGGTACAGTTCGGATCCAGTCTCGTGGGCACATACTCATCTTCCTGAATGTGTACTATGTTCCTGGTATGGAAATTAATCTGATGTCTGTCAGCTAGATTACGAGGAACTCTCCTCAACTTGATGTCGTGTTCAGTGCGCACAAGTGCTCCATTATCGACAAGGACACTAGTATTACGGTTGTTGTTGGCCTAGAGGATCATGGTCTATACAGGCTTCTTGACACTGGTGATTCTCTAGAAGTGGCTCTAGCAGCTCGTGTTTCTCCCATTAGCACTATGTGGCATCAACGATATAGGCATCTAAGCATGCAGTATCTCTCTCAGCTCTCTCGGGAGGGACTTGTATCAGGGTTACCTGATATTCAAACTCAGCAGTTGGGAGTATGCGGCGCCTGTCAAGCTGGCAAGCAACATCGGTCTTCATTCAAGGATGGAAAATCTTGGCGCGCATCTAAGGTACTCCCGCTAATTCATGCTAATATTTGTGGTCCTCTGAATACATCTTCTATTACTAGTTGCAAATATTTTTTGCTTATTGTAGATGATTTCAGTAGAAAGATGTGGGTGTATTTTCTAAATATAAATCTAATGCATTTAGTACCTTTCATAAGTTTAAAACCTTAGTTGAAAAAGAGTCTGGTTGTAATATCATGACTCTTAGGACAGATAACGGGGGGGAGTTTTGTTCTTCTGCTTTTTCCAACTTTTGTGATACTCATGGCATCAAACGCCAGTTAACTACACCCTACACTCCTCAGCAGAACAGTGTTGTCGAACGCCGCAAACGTACGGTTGTTGAAATGGTTTGTTCCATGTTACAACACAAGAGTGTTCCGAACAAATTATGGGTTGAAGCAGTATTCATTGTTGTCTATCTTCTTAACCGATCCCCTACTCAGGTTGTTAAGGGGAAGACTCCCAAAGAGGTTTGGTCTGGCCGTAAGCCTAAGATCAATCACCTCAAAGTATTTGGCTCACTTGCATATGTTTGGATTATAGCTGCTAAGTGCTCTAAGTTGGATTCCAAAAGCCAGAAACTCATGATGACAGGGTACAGTGATCATCACAAGGCCTATAGGCTGATAGATATAGCCACTCGTCGTCTTAGCTTCAGTCGGGATGTAGTATTTGATGAAGATAGAGGATTCTTTCAGTCTTCTCCTTCTGAGCAGTGTTCTGAGGATCAGCCTCACAGTGTTCTTCTTCTGGTAGGTCCACCTGATGGGAGGGATGATGCAGCATCAGTATTTGATAATACACTACCTGAGCTTCCTCCGGAAAATAACCCTCCGCTTGCTGCTCCTATTGTTCTTGAGCCTTCTCCACCTCCTCTTGATATTGGTTCCTCTACTCTTCGGCCTAAATGGTGGGCTAAAACCATTGGTGATCTCCGGGATAATGAGCTCCTTGAAGGTAGAACTTCTAGACATAAGAGCAAACAACAGTTTACGGTAAATTTTTCTCTTATGGCTAACCTACACAGTATTTTTGAGCCTCAAACCTATTCAGAGACTAAAGGTACATCTGAGTGGGAATAGGCTATGGAAGCTAAATTCTAGAGTCTTCAGAAGAATCACACGTGGACCCTTTCTGATCTTCCTACAGGGTAAAAGCCCATCAGCTACAAATGGGTGTATAAAGTGAAATACAAAGCTGATGGAACCTTAGACAAGTATAAAGCTCGTCTTGTTGCTCGAGAGTCCTCACAGAAGGAAGGCATCAACTATGAGGAGACCTTTGCTCCTACAGCCAAGATGAGTACCATAAGGCTTGTCCTTGCCCTAGCAGCTCAGTTCAATTGGAAAGTTCATCAAATGGATGTAAAGAGTGCTTTCCTAAATGGTGATTTACAGGAAGAAGTCTACATGACGCAACCTCCAGGATTCAAGGTTGCCAGTCAAGAACAGAAAGTGTGTAGATTAGTTAAAGCACTCTATGGATTGAAACAAGCTCCTCGGGCTTGATACATGAAAATTGATCAGTATCTAACAGATCATGGCTTTCAGCGGAGCCCATCTGATGCAAACCTATATATCAAGCATACTGGTGATGATATTTTGTTTGTGGTTGTTTATGTGGATGACCTTATCATTACTGGCAGCTCTGCACATTTGATCCATGGGATCACACAAGACTTATGCAACACTTTTGATATGACAGACTTGGGACTTCTTCATTACTGTCTGGGGGTTGAAGTCTGGCAAACTGAAAACATCTTTCTCTCTCAGTCCAAATATGCCAAAAATCTTATGGACAGATTCAAAATACAGGATTGCAAACCAGCCACGACTCCTATGGAACTAGGGCTTAAACTTTCAGCTCGGTCATCCTCCCCCCTTGTGGATGAAACTTTATTCAGGCAATTAGTGGAAAGCCTCATCTACCTTACTGCCACTAGACCTGACATCAGTTTTGCAATGAGCTACATTTCCCGCTTCATGTCAGCTCCTAAGGCTGATCATTGGATAGCAGCAAAGCGTGTGCTACGATATGTGTAGGGCACTCCTGATTATGGACTCCTATACACTCGAAGTTCCGATCCTATACTCAGTGGTCACACAGATTTTGACTGGGCCGGTTCGGTTGATGATCGGAAATCTACATCTAGGTATGTGTTTAGTCTAGGATCCGATGTTGTCACATGGACTAGTAAAAAGCAGCAGGCAGTGGCTCTCTCCTCAACAGAAGCAGAGTATCGAGGAGCAGTTAAGGCATCTTGTGAGGCAGTTTGGCTTCAACGTATGCTTGCGGATATGCATGTTTCCCAAACAGGTCCTACTCCCTTGTTTTGTGATAATCAAGGAGTGCTCAAACATGCCAAGAATCCAGTCTTTCATGAACAAACAAAGCATGTGGAAACCCATTGCCACTACATTCCCTAGCATGTTGAAGACAGATCGTTCAGTTGCGATATGTTCCCACAACGGAGCAGCCAACAGGCATCTTCACCAGGCCTCTTGGTCCTGATAATTTTGTAAAATTCAGAGGGTCTATTGGTATTGTAAATAGATTGAGCATTAAGAGAGGGTATTAGAATAATACTATTTAGTGATTAATGCTCATTCTTATTAGCTGTTGCTATTTTTATCTTTTTAGCAGTTTCTTAGATGAAACTGGTTGTTTCTATTTCCTAATAGAAACTTGATGTTTCTATTACTGTAAATATCTCTGTATTACTTATTGAGCTTCATTTTTCTCATGTAAATAAATTCAATTCATTCATTGATTATAACCATTAAAACAAATAATATCTATCATGAAATGAAACAACTTTCAACTTTCATGAAGCATCATATTCATAATTCATTACTAATGAGTTATAATTGCCAATTTCAAACTTCAAACTTAAATTGTCATATATTGTTTTAAAAAATGTCATAATAAATATGAAAGAGTCAATAGTTATAAAAACTACTAGAAACTAGAAAAGACAAGTAAATTTATTATCTATTGCTTATGCTTGGGAGTCTTGCCACCACGAGAAATGTCTAATTTTTTAGTCTTGTTGGAAAATCAAGATCTTTGTCATTAATATCACCCTCTAAGCATTAATATCTAGAGGTATCTTTGTCATTACCTCTGGATCTGTTAGTGTCAGTCTTTACAGCCTTCCTCCAGTGATCAAATATGCTCTTACAAAGTGATTTTGAAGTGTCAAGGTCAAATTTTGTCATTTCAAAGAGATTTCAAGCAAAATTTGGTCACTAGGCATTAGGTCTAGGGTTTGCTCTCACTCTTTTCAAAGTTGACCAGAGACCCATCCATGTCATCATTCAACTGAGTCTATCATCATTCATAGGGTTGTCATTATCATGTCAGTGTCTGATGAGTCATTTTACACCTTGTTCATGCTTCAGTTGTGCCTTGGCAAGTTCATTTCCCTCTCCTAGGGTTTTGAAGGCAATTTCTCTTGGATGGTCAAA
>APFE030288704.1:69784-87661 GCA_000404065.3 Pinus taeda | reverse complement strand
GGTAGTCATCACTCTGAAAAGTCTACCAAAATCTTATGAGCACTTCATAGAAACACTCAACATTACCTCCACTAATGTTGATCTGAAGTTTTCGGAGTTATGCACCAAACTCACGCAGCAGGATCGTTGGAAACAACAGTTTGGTAGTGGTGCTTCATTAGCCTCCTCAAAAAATGCTTTTTCTGCCAAATATCAGTCCTCTCAGTCATTTCAGCAGAAAGGTTCTTCTCAGTTTTTTAATACTGCTAGGAAGAAAAATGTGCAGTGCAATTACTGTCACAAATTCGGCCACATGAAGAAAGATTGCCGACAAAGGATTGCTTCTGAACAGAAGAAACAGGGAGGGCCCCATCAGACAGTGAATGTTGCAGAACATTCTGAGCAGACAAAATCTACATTTTACGCCTTTATGGCTAAAAGGTCTTCAGATTATGTCTCGTCTTCAACCTAGTACATTGACTTTGGTGCATCACGCCATTTCTCTCACAAGCGTGACTGATTTATTGACTTCTCACCTTTCAATGATCCAGTGGTATTCGACGGAGGTGAAGAGTACACAGTGGTCGGCAAAGGTACAGTTCGGATCCAGTCTCGTGGGCACATACTCATCTTCCTGAATGTGTACTATGTTCCTGGTATGGAAATTAATCTGATGTCTGTCAGCTAGATTACGAGGAACTCTCCTCAACTTGATGTCGTGTTCAGTGCGCACAAGTGCTCCATTATCGACAAGGACACTAGTATTACGGTTGTTGTTGGCCTAGAGGATCATGGTCTATACAGGCTTCTTGACACTGGTGATTCTCTAGAAGTGGCTCTAGCAGCTCGTGTTTCTCCCATTAGCACTATGTGGCATCAACGATATAGGCATCTAAGCATGCAGTATCTCTCTCAGCTCTCTCGGGAGGGACTTGTATCAGGGTTACCTGATATTCAAACTCAGCAGTTGGGAGTATGCGGCGCCTGTCAAGCTGGCAAGCAACATCGGTCTTCATTCAAGGATGGAAAATCTTGGCGCGCATCTAAGGTACTCCCGCTAATTCATGCTAATATTTGTGGTCCTCTGAATACATCTTCTATTACTAGTTGCAAATATTTTTTGCTTATTGTAGATGATTTCAGTAGAAAGATGTGGGTGTATTTTCTAAATATAAATCTAATGCATTTAGTACCTTTCATAAGTTTAAAACCTTAGTTGAAAAAGAGTCTGGTTGTAATATCATGACTCTTAGGACAGATAACGGGGGGGAGTTTTGTTCTTCTGCTTTTTCCAACTTTTGTGATACTCATGGCATCAAACGCCAGTTAACTACACCCTACACTCCTCAGCAGAACAGTGTTGTCGAACGCCGCAAACGTACGGTTGTTGAAATGGTTTGTTCCATGTTACAACACAAGAGTGTTCCGAACAAATTATGGGTTGAAGCAGTATTCATTGTTGTCTATCTTCTTAACCGATCCCCTACTCAGGTTGTTAAGGGGAAGACTCCCAAAGAGGTTTGGTCTGGCCGTAAGCCTAAGATCAATCACCTCAAAGTATTTGGCTCACTTGCATATGTTTGGATTATAGCTGCTAAGTGCTCTAAGTTGGATTCCAAAAGCCAGAAACTCATGATGACAGGGTACAGTGATCATCACAAGGCCTATAGGCTGATAGATATAGCCACTCGTCGTCTTAGCTTCAGTCGGGATGTAGTATTTGATGAAGATAGAGGATTCTTTCAGTCTTCTCCTTCTGAGCAGTGTTCTGAGGATCAGCCTCACAGTGTTCTTCTTCTGGTAGGTCCACCTGATGGGAGGGATGATGCAGCATCAGTATTTGATAATACACTACCTGAGCTTCCTCCGGAAAATAACCCTCCGCTTGCTGCTCCTATTGTTCTTGAGCCTTCTCCACCTCCTCTTGATATTGGTTCCTCTACTCTTCGGCCTAAATGGTGGGCTAAAACCATTGGTGATCTCCGGGATAATGAGCTCCTTGAAGGTAGAACTTCTAGACATAAGAGCAAACAACAGTTTACGGTAAATTTTTCTCTTATGGCTAACCTACACAGTATTTTTGAGCCTCAAACCTATTCAGAGACTAAAGGTACATCTGAGTGGGAATAGGCTATGGAAGCTAAATTCTAGAGTCTTCAGAAGAATCACACGTGGACCCTTTCTGATCTTCCTACAGGGTAAAAGCCCATCAGCTACAAATGGGTGTATAAAGTGAAATACAAAGCTGATGGAACCTTAGACAAGTATAAAGCTCGTCTTGTTGCTCGAGAGTCCTCACAGAAGGAAGGCATCAACTATGAGGAGACCTTTGCTCCTACAGCCAAGATGAGTACCATAAGGCTTGTCCTTGCCCTAGCAGCTCAGTTCAATTGGAAAGTTCATCAAATGGATGTAAAGAGTGCTTTCCTAAATGGTGATTTACAGGAAGAAGTCTACATGACGCAACCTCCAGGATTCAAGGTTGCCAGTCAAGAACAGAAAGTGTGTAGATTAGTTAAAGCACTCTATGGATTGAAACAAGCTCCTCGGGCTTGATACATGAAAATTGATCAGTATCTAACAGATCATGGCTTTCAGCGGAGCCCATCTGATGCAAACCTATATATCAAGCATACTGGTGATGATATTTTGTTTGTGGTTGTTTATGTGGATGACCTTATCATTACTGGCAGCTCTGCACATTTGATCCATGGGATCACACAAGACTTATGCAACACTTTTGATATGACAGACTTGGGACTTCTTCATTACTGTCTGGGGGTTGAAGTCTGGCAAACTGAAAACATCTTTCTCTCTCAGTCCAAATATGCCAAAAATCTTATGGACAGATTCAAAATACAGGATTGCAAACCAGCCACGACTCCTATGGAACTAGGGCTTAAACTTTCAGCTCGGTCATCCTCCCCCCTTGTGGATGAAACTTTATTCAGGCAATTAGTGGAAAGCCTCATCTACCTTACTGCCACTAGACCTGACATCAGTTTTGCAATGAGCTACATTTCCCGCTTCATGTCAGCTCCTAAGGCTGATCATTGGATAGCAGCAAAGCGTGTGCTACGATATGTGTAGGGCACTCCTGATTATGGACTCCTATACACTCGAAGTTCCGATCCTATACTCAGTGGTCACACAGATTTTGACTGGGCCGGTTCGGTTGATGATCGGAAATCTACATCTAGGTATGTGTTTAGTCTAGGATCCGATGTTGTCACATGGACTAGTAAAAAGCAGCAGGCAGTGGCTCTCTCCTCAACAGAAGCAGAGTATCGAGGAGCAGTTAAGGCATCTTGTGAGGCAGTTTGGCTTCAACGTATGCTTGCGGATATGCATGTTTCCCAAACAGGTCCTACTCCCTTGTTTTGTGATAATCAAGGAGTGCTCAAACATGCCAAGAATCCAGTCTTTCATGAACAAACAAAGCATGTGGAAACCCATTGCCACTACATTCCCTAGCATGTTGAAGACAGATCGTTCAGTTGCGATATGTTCCCACAACGGAGCAGCCAACAGGCATCTTCACCAGGCCTCTTGGTCCTGATAATTTTGTAAAATTCAGAGGGTCTATTGGTATTGTAAATAGATTGAGCATTAAGAGAGGGTATTAGAATAATACTATTTAGTGATTAATGCTCATTCTTATTAGCTGTTGCTATTTTTATCTTTTTAGCAGTTTCTTAGATGAAACTGGTTGTTTCTATTTCCTAATAGAAACTTGATGTTTCTATTACTGTAAATATCTCTGTATTACTTATTGAGCTTCATTTTTCTCATGTAAATAAATTCAATTCATTCATTGATTATAACCATTAAAACAAATAATATCTATCATGAAATGAAACAACTTTCAACTTTCATGAAGCATCATATTCATAATTCATTACTAATGAGTTATAATTGCCAATTTCAAACTTCAAACTTAAATTGTCATATATTGTTTTAAAAAATGTCATAATAAATATGAAAGAGTCAATAGTTATAAAAACTACTAGAAACTAGAAAAGACAAGTAAATTTATTATCTATTGCTTATGCTTGGGAGTCTTGCCACCACGAGAAATGTCTAATTTTTTAGTTGGAAAATCAGGATCTTTGTCATTAATATCACCCTCTAAGCATTAATATCCAGAGGCATCTTTGTCATTACCTTTGTATCTGTATAGGGATCTTTGTCATTAATATCACCCTCTAAGCATTAACATAAGATAGAAAAAGCATAGCATGTCAAGTCAAGAATTTGTTTGAGTGATGCGTACATTTTTAGGAGGGTCATGATAGAGGAGTTCGACAACCAATGTCACTAACATCAAGGTACATAGAGGGATTGGTGCTCTTGATTAAATACGAGTTCCATACCCTAATACGTGACAAAAATGGAAACATTGCAATCCCCCAATCCTGAAATCCTGAAAAACTGATAAGTCTACTGCATTTTGAATGAAATCTAAAATTCTATTTTCTCCATATGAAATCCAATGAGGTCAAAACCACTCTCAAACATTACCATCAATCACATATCAATACTAGGGCCATAGGCTTGATCATTAAGCTGCCCCACTCAAAACATATTTGTTTTTTTGAAAAAAAATTGCATTTGGAACATTACTGCAAAAACAATTGCAACAAAAGCTAAATGCTCCCGAAAAGGTAGGGAGCATTTTTTTTAGGGAGCGCACTCTGGAGCCGCTCTTGCTCGAAGAGCGAATTGGGAGCAGGAGCGAGAGAGGGGGGCGGCGCTCCCCCGCAACCCTGAAGAGGATGAACACGTGAGGCTCCAACCATAAGCAGCAAACTAGCATACCAAACTAGTGTCCAAGCTAAACCAAAACAGTTCATCGACAAACCACTCCACCACACTGAAATGAACCAATAAAAGGAAACGACATACCGAGAGCAAGTTAATATGGTGGTTGCATCTTGCACTCAATGTGGCTCAGTTCTCTGACTTGGCAAAGTTTCCTACACTCAGCACCACAAGCTTTAAGTTGCACAACACTTAGCTACTTATGAATTGTCTCAGCTCCAAGTATTTTTAAAATTGGCAACTAGGGCCAAACTCCATGTTGGTCATATTATTTATGGCAGCTAATATTTTTATTGGATCCCTCTCATCGAGAGGGGTAGGATTGATCTAAAGATCATCCGATTCCGATAAGTATTTAATGGAAGTTATGAATTTATTTTATGTTATGGACAAATTGGTTAAATTCGACCAATAACCTTATATAGGCTAGAAGCCCCAACAGTCCATGTCTATTTCAACCTCTACGTTTTAGTATAAAATAGAAGAGAACTTCCAAAAGTCATTTCTACACACACTTGGATCTCTTCTTCTCTCTACTTGTCTTTGGGTTCTAGTAGGACAAGAGATCGTAAGCAAAAGCTGAAAAAGTTAGAAACTGTCAGAAAAGTTGGAACTGTCAGAGAAGCTGGAAAAGCCGGAACTGTCGGAAAAGCCAGAAATACCGGAAAAGCCGGAAATACCGGAAAAGTCGGAACTGCCGGAAAAGCCGGAAATACCAGAAAAGCTGGAACTGCCGGAAAGGCCAGAAATACCGGAAAAGCCGAAAAAGCCAGAAATGCCAGAAATGTCGAAACTGTCAGAACTGTAGGAAAAGTTGGAACTGCCGGAAAACCAGAACTACCAGGAACTGCTGAAACAACCAAAGCATCTGTCTCTAAAGGAAGGCAGCATGATGTATGAGATCATGGGCAACATAATAAGCAACGTGATGATATGAGCATGGGCAGCATAATGATGCATGATGATATGAGCATGGGTAGCATAATGATGAATGAGATCATGAGCAAGGGCAGCTTGATGATGAAGAAGACCATGGAAGATGCAAAATGATGAGCAACATGAAGATGAGAGCAGCTCAGTCATCAAGGTTCAACACATGTGACAGTACAGCAAGGTGTCACATGGTAATGTGCAGCAAATAGACGAGATGCAGCACTATAATAGATGAACGAGTCACCTTAGAGAATCAGTTGAAGCAATATGTCTTCAACTAATCTCATGACGATATCAAAAGTCAAAGTGATTGAATTCTATTGTAAATGTACTACCTCTCTCACTTTCTTTGCTAAACTTTGAAAAACATAAAAGAAGAATTGATCAAGGGCTTCCCCACATTGTGGGGTTTGTCCCTTGCTAGCGCCACATCTTGTGTCCTCTTGTCTTGGCTTGTCTTCTGCGATTTATATTTATGTTCTATCTGTCGTTTACTTTATGTTGATGTGATTGCTAATGTGGAAAATAAATTGAAATAAATTGCTCTAGCATAGAACATACCTAAAATTACATGGTATCGGAGCTGAGGTGAAGACAATGCCCAAGCAAGAGTGAAAGAGTAATCACCAAAGACATTAGGGACAAGGATCAATGGGTTCCACATCTCTCTTTTAAGTTCACAAAGGGTGAAGTCGAAGCAGATCATATTATCAGAATAGCATAGCGGAAGTTTCTGATGACCCATCTAAAGATCACTTGATTGGGAAGTTCGGATCTAAGGGTGGAAGGAAAGGCGAATGCCTTGGTTGCAATAAGTTCAGCCATTATGCGAAGGAGCATCTGAATGGAAGAGACACATCTCTTGATGAAGATAACAATCATTCCAGGGACATCTTCAATGATCAAAGGAATGACTAGTAATGCAAGTCATCAAGGAAATGGTCGACTCTTCAAAGAAACCAAGGAACCCTAGAATCACTTTTATGTACCTAATCACAAGAAGAACCTGGTGTTCATCTTGGAAATGGAAGTTTAAGGTTTCAAGGCAGCACTCATTGATGGAAAGGTACTTGTTTGAAAATAGATTTTTCAAAGATGTTTTAGAGTTCAGGGTTGTATCAAGTCCGCTAGGGACCGTGACCATTGACTCAGCACCGGAGGTCTGTGAGTCAAATGGTGACCCATATGCGTGAATTAAAAAAGAGCACGAAGGTACATGTCTGATATGTACCGAAGGAAATACTTACAAGGGGACCATTCCTCTCATGTAGCAGGTCCATAGGTTTGGAATAACCCGTGGAGTTTGAGATTCATGAATGGGAATCTCATGTATACAGGTGGAAGAAAGCCCTATATGGCTTGAAGCAAAACACCTCGGGCGTAGTATGAGAGGATTGATAGTTGTTTGATGAAGTTGAGATTCACTAGGACTGAAACCGATCCAAACCTTTACCCAAAGGTTGTGGATGATAGACCTCTCATACTGGCACCTCATAAGGACCACCTATTTCTGACAGGTGCAGACCCTCTCATTTGCAGAAGTAAGAGGAGTTGGATTCCGAATGTGGAATGATAAACTGCAAGCCTGTGACTACCTCGAGGATATTAACTTTCAAAAGTTATATGGTAGTAATGTCGGACCAGATTTGGGAAATGCCTCTGAGTTTCATAAACTCAATCACGTCGATGTTCTTGGTGAACTTCCGTCCGAACATATGTTTTGCAATTAGCATGGTGAGCTCATATTTGGTTGAGCCTCACTGGATTGGTGCTAAGAATCCTCTGAGATATCTTCGGGGCACAATCTCTCATGGGTTGAGATACACTGCCCGAAATATGAAAACTACATGATTATTCGAATGCTAACTGGGTAGGCAGTGTGGAGAATCACTAGAGCACTTCTCAGTGCTGGTTCTCTTTGGATTCTGCTTCGATATCATGGATGAGCAGGAAGCAGAAATCGGTTGTTATAAGTATCGCCAAGACCGGATACATAACTACGAACATGAAGTTGCCTGGTTGTGGAAACTCTTCAGTGAGTGATAAATATCACTGTGATCCTCTGTGACACCCACAGGTGGGATTCGATTATTAAGGAATCTCGTATTCAGTGATTTCTCCAGCAAATAGATATCAGATACTCCCTTATCTGGGATATGGTAAGTCGATGAGCAAGGAGGCTCCATCGCACTGAGATGATGTACAGGTCACTACACTTTGTCAGAGCCCCGGGGAAAGATCAAATTTGTGATTTTCCCAAACAACTTGGAGTCGTCGAGAGACCCTTATAAAAGGGTCCTACATGTTGCATACATTGAGCTCTGGGTGTTCTGGGGGCTTGTGGTTCTTACTGGAGCAACATACGACCACAGGATGACTCACCCTCCCCTGGTGGTGCGCACTGGGACAGCATGATTCGCTCTCCTATGGACAGGATGATTCGCTCTCCTGTGAATAAGATGATTCGCTCTCTTGTGGGACAAGATGATTCGCTCTCCTCTGTAGCAGGATGATTAATTCTTTTGTGAGGTATGGATGATGTGTTCTCCATCACAATTATGTAGCAGGATGATTAGTTCTCTTGTGAGGTCTGGATGACGTGTTCTCCATGGAGATTGTGTAGTAGGATGATTAGTTCTCCTGTGAGGCCCGAATGATGTGTTCTCCATGGCGATTATGTAGCAGGATGATTAGTTCTCCTATCAGAACAGGATTGATTAAGTTCTCCTGTCGAGGCATCCTACCCATGTAGTCTAGGACTCATGGGAAGTAACTCTCATCTGATCAATGAGCAAGGAAATGAGGATAGGGACCATAGTAGTACCAATGGACGCATTGTTGTATTTATCGTACTCCCTATGCTAGGATGACCTTCATTGATTTGGGATCAATGATACTGGTCTAGGACCAGTGATAGGAGTTGTACCTACTATGACGCTGACTTCGAGTCGGTTGAGACTGATCTGGGACCAATGGTACATACTCTGAGACTGACTTCGAGTTAGTAGACGACTGGTGTGGGACCAGTGGCAGGAGTTGTACCTACTATGGCACTGACTTCGGGTTGATTGAGACTGATCTGGGACCAGTGGTACATACTCTGAGAATGACTTTGGGTCAGTGGAGGACTGGTCTGGGACCAGTGGTACATACTCTGAGAATGACTTTGGGTCAGTGGAGGACTGGTCTGGGACCAGTGGTACGCACTCTGAGACGGACTTCGAGTCAGTGGAGAATGGTATGAGACATTCTCGATCAATTCTTCTTCTTCATAGTTCAGCAGAGCTAAGCTGAGTAGAGCAAAGCAGAGCCAGCAGAGCTAAGCAGAGCATAGAAAAGCCAACAAAGTTGAGCAGAGCAGAGTAGAGCCAACAGAGCTAAGCAAAGCTGAGCAAAGCCAGCAGAGCTGAGCAGAGCAGAGCAAAGCCAGCAGAGCAGAGCAGAGCCAACAGAGTTGAGAAGAGTTGAGCAGAGCTGTGCAGGGCACTGATGGCTGATGGCAAAGATAGTACAGTTGGTCATATGGATCAGCGGATGGAGTTCTCCCTAGTTGAGAGGGAGTGTTAAAATTGGCAACTAGGGCCAAACTCCATGTTGGTCATATTAATTATGGCATTTGATATTTTTATTGGATCCCTCTCATTGAGAGGTGTAGGATTGATCTAAAGATCATCCGATTCCGATAAGTATTTATGAAGTTATGAATTTATTTATGTTATGGACAAATTGTTAAGTCAGCTAGCAACTTATGTAGGCTCAAAAGCCCAACAGTCATGTCTATTCAACCTCTATGTTTTAGTATAAATAGAAGAGGACTTCAAGTCATTTCTACACACACTTGGATCTCTTCCTCTCTCTACTTGTCTTTGGGTTTTAGTAGGAGGAGAGATCCTAAGGAAACATCAGAAAAGCCAAAAAAGCCGAAAAAGCCGAAAACGCCAAAAAAGCCAGAAATACCAAAAAATTCGAAAAAGCCAGAAAAGCCAGAAATATCGGAAATGCTGGAACTATCAGAACTGTCATAACAGTCGGAACCTCCAGAAAAGCTGGAACTACTGGGAACTGCCGAAACGACCGGAGCATCTGTCTCCAAAGGAAGGCAGCATGATGTATGAGATCATGGGAAGCATAATAAGCAGCATGATGATATGAGCATGGGCAGCATAATGATGCATGATGATATAAGCATGGGCAGCATAATGATGAATGAGATCATGAGCATGGGAAGCTTGATGATGAATAAGACCATGGAAGATGCAGCATGATGAGCAGCATGAAGATGAGAGCAGCTCAATCATCAAGGTTCAACACATGTGACAGTACAGCAAAGTGTCACATGGTAATGTGTAGCAAATAGACGAGATGCAGCACTATGATAGGTGAACGAGTCACCTTAGAGAATCAGTTGAAGCAATATGTCTTCAACTGATGTCATGACGATATCAAAAGTCAAAGTGATTGACTTCTATTGTAAATGTACTATCTCTCTCACTTTCTCTACTGAACTTTGAAGAACATAAAAGAAGAATTGATCAAGGGTTTCCTGACGTTGTGGGGTTTGTCCCTGGCTAGCGCCGCATCTTCACGGTCTTCAACTCGATTTAACCAGCATTTCGAGCATATAAGTTGTGGCAGTAATAACGAAGTACAACAAAGACCTTGTTACTTAAATTGTCAAGAAAAGTGTCCTAGATCCATTTTTATTGACTGGTTCTATGACTCTGTAGAACGTTGAAGTTACAAAGACTCACGCAGAATGGGCAGCATGACCAACGATGCTAGCTCTCGTGTTGAACAGAGAGGTCTCAAGCCCGTCGCCTTTCTCATGGAATCTAATCTCTAACAATGTATCTCTCACTGCAGCCTAGCCTATGGGTATGTTCGATTTGAACCCCTTTAAAGCTTTCTCAGAGTGCCTTACCTCTGCTTCAGGTCAAGTAATCAATCACTGGAATACCATCACTACGAGTGGAGTTGTGTCCTTAGAGCAGCAATTCCAACGATTCAGTGAGGTGAACCGAAACCACTAAGCCAATGGAGGGACGAAGGGGCGACGGTGGAGTGGTATGGGGAGACGGAATTGCTGCGAGCAGAATGGTGCTGCAAATTCATAAAATGTGTGACTGTCAGGGACGGAGCAATGCGGAGGAGCAATGTGTGATTCTGCTACACATTCAACATCATTCAACGCAACATTCCATAGCATTCAACACCACAACATTCACGCCAGTGATACATAGTGTATGCAAGGGATATGAATATGGAGGTCGATTGGTCCTGGAATATGGGTGGAGCTAAGTTGTTTACCCAACAATGTTTGGGCCAACGTTCAAGGAGGGGATAAAAAATGCATATGATACGGAGATTATATGCAGAACGAGCAGTTGAACTTGCCAGAGCAGTCCAATCACAGCAAAAGAAGTAACATTCGGTCTCGCTCAACCCTTAATCATGCGAGTTGCTTGTGCCTTATACTACAGCACTAGCTTGGTATGGCTAACAAAACTGAATGTTAAGGCCAGGAATATACCAGTCATACCAGTACGCAGAATGGCTGTAACGGTTCCTTCAAGGGGCAGTGGTGATAGAGTTGATCGCAGGTTTGAGCAAGAAGGAGCATTTTTGCTCTCTTTGATGCTGCAAAGAAAACCAACAGAGGGTACCCAAAGATAATTGAGCTCACAACGCTTTTGCAAGCAGATTGTATGGAGAGAGCCCAACTCAAAAATAGCTGACAAGGGGTCCAGAATGGCAGATCAACAGGACAGTGTAGCATTCAAACAGTGCAACGTTTAGCGTGGTATGCACACAACGCGGGAGTTATGTTATTCAATAGTCAACCGGAGCAATCACAAAACTCAGTTCAAGATGCCCGCTCACTCAAAAACGCTCTTCCAAATATGCATAGAAAGGCCACAAAATGAGTGGCTCAAATATGAGCATGGCAGGGGATTGCCTGCTCTAATACCATGTTAAACAGATACATGGTAGACACAAAGTATGAATGATAAGCATGAGAGTACATCTATTATTGACAATGATATACATTTATAGTACATGGTGGCACCCTTGGATTCATATTCCAAGTGATCTCTTGGACTCCCTTTGGTTGTTCAGCTTCCACACCAACCCTTAGAAGATTAGGTGTCCAATAGGATGCCTCAACCCATAAGCAAATTTTTTAGCCATCCATCAAAAGCAACATCAATGTTGAACACATGTGCACTACTTGAATGCTTGGGCTAACAAATGTAAGTTTTCCAACCATTCAATTCATTTTTCAATACTCTTCAAGCCATCCTTGTTGAAACATTATTCTATCTGAAAAATCCTGCAACATTTTGAATTCTCGTGAGGTCAAAACATCTAATCAATGAACTAATAAAAGGCAAGGTTGACCAAAGGATGATGGATGCCATAGTTGGCATCATTGTCAGGCACCTTTAATGATTAGAATAGAGCCCATAGCTCATAGCTGGAATGATTTCATTCACACCCCCGAACCCTTGTTATATTCTAATTAAGTATTGAGGCTCTTTAACACATTGACTCTATGGTTGCGTCTGCATAATTCTCATAGAGATACACTTCAATTGGTGGTAGAAAATTATTTGTAGGATTAACAGTGGTTGAAATGAATTTTCAAGGGGTATATAGCCACCAATTTTCTTAGCTAAATGCTTTAGAGGCCTTATTAAAGAAAGAGGAGGCAAACTGCTAGGAACTTATTCCCAATGCCTAGGACCAATGGGGTGTTGAAAGCTTTCAAAGACTTTGTAGCTGTGTCAAAGGTTAAATAAGAGCCTCTAACAGGTCATATAGAGAATATATCAAAGACGACTTTAATATGTCATTTCATGGGCATCTGACCAATGGTCGACATAATAATTAATTACATCATCACTAAACACAATTGGAAGACCCCGGTCAAGTTAGCAATAAGGCTTTTCCTGACTTTTGGGAAAGGAAATTGAAAAATAAATTCACAACTAAAATTATCATTCCTTTCTTTACCAAAATAGATTCCTTATTCCTTTATTTATTCCAGGTACATATTTATCATTGGAAGTATACATAATTTTTTAAACCTTTTCACTGAGTTTTTTCCTTAATACTTGAGTAAGTTTTCTTTCTTCACCTCTTCCCTTATAATGAATTAGTTGGCTATGAATTATTATGATGATGATATTATTATTTATTTTAAATTGTTATTGCTTTATTGTTTTAAGATCATTCATTAATTTTCTTTAGTAAATGGGTTATTTGCTTGAACACGTGTCCCATAAACAGCAAAGAGATAGAAACTTTTGTTAGGGAAAAGTTCCACAAGCATACTTGGGATAAGAAGCTAGGAAGAAAGAAAAAGTACTATATTGAAGTGTTTAATCCTGCTCATAGTCATCAACCAAAAGCATACATAGAGGCCAATATCTCCTGGAGAGCCAAAATTCTTATTGCTCAGTTAAAAACTAATTCTCATCAACTCCGTTGTGAAACAGGGTGCTGGAAAAGGTCAAAAGAAGTGTGGGAGGAAAGAGTATGCATTTTTTGTTCTTCCGGAAAAGTGGAAACAGAAAAACATTTCATTTTAGAATGTGAGACCTTCAAAGACAACAGTGAAAGTTATGCAGATATGAAGGCAGCTAGCTCTTGGGATAATCTATTTAGCGAGGGGTTTGTCAAGAAGTTGGGAGCATTTATTTTGAAGTTTCACAGAAAAAGGGCCAAATACATCAAGCAGATGAAGAAGCAATCTGTCCCATAGGCTATATTTAGCCTCATGGATGTTAAAATAATATCCTTTTTAATATTTTAGTTATTATATAACACTGGGCATTGCACAGACTCTAAGTGAAATTGCAAATCCTATTTTTAATTTATATTTAAAGCCATTTTTATAAAAAAACATAACCTCATTGAATAAAAACTTGACTATGTAAAACTATATATACAACGAACACATAGATCTGCATAAGTAAAAATCTCTACAAGTAACATAGAACTAAAAAAGTTAGAAGAATTCAGTGTCTGTGAAATCGATGAAAAGAAAAAATACTTTTAGTGTATACAAGAGTATAATAATTAATTTGCTGCAGAATTGAATTTATATCAACAGTGAATGAACTAATAGACTACCAGCCTGCCAGGCTGCCTGTTTCTACATTGAATAGGCATGGAGGCATAACCTCTGTTTAGTTTCTCCATTTTGCCTGCACTCTCATTTTTTATTTTTAATTACTATATGCTAACGTGTATATTGAAAAGTAACTAATATACAACACCTGTTCTTCTAGGGCTCTTTATGGAACATAATGCGGGATTGTAACTACAATGACAACACTCTAATTCACTACTTAATTAGTTGCATGAGAACTCAATCACACATCGAAACTGAATTAAGAATGAAAATGGGAGACAAATGATTGGAGTAGCTATTATTATTACCACTGTCCCTCACTTGTTTAACCCCTTGAGTCGGGGGTGATTGCTATCTTGATTCTTATCTACATACTTGACGTAATAAACATAATAAAAAGAATTTGATTCAAATGTGCTTGAGAATCAGAGATTCTCAAGTTGTTTTGAAAGAGAGTCTAAAATTGAATTAAAGATTAAAAACAAGATATCGGAATATAGAAAAGTAGGCAGATCCAACTTTTTGGATTTTGCATTGGTAAATAGATTGTTGCACTTGCATAATCGTTTTAAATACATGGGAACTTAGCATCTACAACAATTCTGTAGCAGTGCGCACATTGTCAACTGCATTGGTTTTCCTTCGTTGATCCATAGCAAGTCCCTTCATATGGGCTATAGCAACTACAGTTGTCCTTGGAACACATGGACATGTAACAACGAACCTGCAGCAATTGACTTGTAGTAACAACCCGTAGCACGTGGATCCATAGTAGATGATTCTACCGCATCTTCCATCTAATTCATTATTCAAAAGACAGATACAGGGCACTCTATCATTTCTCTAAAGTTCAATAAAAAAAGCTAAATGAAAACTAAGAATTCATGATGAAGATTACTTTAGGGCTTGACCCTGAATTTAAGTATCAAAATGATGGCAACAAGGTACAAAGAATAAAGAAAGAGGATAAAGATATAGGAAAAGGGGTGATCAAAGGATGGTAAAAACAAACCCATCAATGAGGAGGCAACAAAGCAGTGGTTGATGGATGAATGAAACATGAGCAGGTAGGAAAGAGGAGGAGCTATGACATTAGAAATAAGTTAAGAACACCCCTTTTTTCCACAAACAAGCCAAGGCAAGGATGAAAAAATACAGTGAAAGAATTAAGTCTGGAATATGAGGAGCAACTCACTGACTTTGTAGACATAAAGGAAGCACCCTATAACCATTTCAAGGATCTTAGAAAAGGACGAGGTCGACCTAGAAGCATCTACAACTTTGTTCCAATGAATACGGGATCTAGTGACTATAGAGAAAAATTCTAACTGTAGAAATAGAGGATGAGGAGACTGTAAGAGTGATTTAGGGACTGGGCCCTAAGAAAGCTCTAGGCCTGAATAGGTTTTCATTACACTTGAATCATGCATCTTAGATCATTATTAAGCAAAAATTGAGACGGATTCTAAATTGGTCCAGGAACAAGCCTAAGCTTAGAGGGGTATTAATTCCTCTCTTCTTTCTTTAATTCCAAAAGAAAATTGCCACTCTTTCTTTTCAAAATTTTAGCTTATTTCATTATGTAACTCTCATAAAATCTAACAAAAATATTGGGAAATAGGCTAAAAGTGATTCTCCCATATATTATCTCAAAAAACCAAGAAAGATTTGTTCAAAAGAAACAAATCATTTGTAATGTCCCCAAACTAGGAAAAACAGTGATATGCAAAGCAAATAACAAATACAACACCAGAAATTTCAAACATTCAGCCAACGCCCATGTAAACTCCAGAAATAAGAACCAGCTGAGTTATTTTATTAATCAATTGGAGCAAAGTACAATAGTGTGGAAGGAGTGCACCTGGGTTTGCCTCAATGGCAAGCATGACAAAGCCCAGGTGACAAAATAACAAGCCCAAGTACTAGAAACAGCTGTCCAATGATGCTCTGTGCTGCCCCAGAAATCTGCACTGTCTACTGGAAAAGAACTGCTGGAAACCCCACCTCCGTTGCTCAGAAAATTCTGCAAAATTTATCTTAAGCTCCTCACCAAAAAACCCACCAAAACCCAGAAAGGGTTTGGCCTGATTTGGACCCCTGAAACTCGGCCCCCAAATACCATGCTCTCCACCAACTCCAGGAAAATACTGCCTGCCTATAACTCAGTAAAGATCCCCAAATCACACCAAAGAGTTGAGATGTTCTTCCCCAAGGTTCTCCTTATTTCCCTTGGCAATCTCCAGCTCCCCAACTCGTTCCTCAAGCTCCCACGTGTGCCCAGTGAGAGGCTTCTACACTAACCTGGGTAGCTATAAATCGTGCTGCCCACAAGCAACAATTTCCTGCTCTGAAACTCCTCCAAAATGTTGAGATCCCACTGAAGCTCTAATGCCAAAATTCTCCCGGCAAGTGCTACCCAGAAGACCCCTAAAACAACCTCTATGTGCTCCCTTCTTGCGTCCTCCTAGAACACGCACCAATTGAGTAAAGATTGAAAGATAAGCTCTGAAATCTCTCCAGCTCTCCTCCAAAGTGGTACGATTTGACCTCCCTAAGGTGGCACTCGAAGTCCGCCGGAAAAAGGGTGAGTTCACCACTTGGAAAACTTGGTGCTAAAGAACAACTGACCCGGCTAAGCAGCACAAGCAACAAAAGTAAGTTCAATTGACAAAACACCCTTTGTGAAGATGAGCTCCTCATATTTAGAATTTCGTGGGCTTTCCCTTCCATGTGGGCCCCGTATTACATAACTAAAATAATAATAAATTATATGTCTAATTAATTAAATCATTAAATAAATTTAATTAAGAATTAAATTAAGAAGATTCTTTTCGTTAGAAATCACATACGAGAAAATTTTCCCGACGCGTTTTGAACCAACTAATAAGGAATGGACACCGGTCCCAAGGGACGTGTCTTATGGGGTTCATGGCTAGTCAACTCCTATTTAAAGAGCATTGCCACAACCATGTAATCATCCATTCATATTCTCATAAAAACATTTAATATCTACATAATTCATATCATGTTTCAGTCTATTGACATCTAATACAGAGCGTACAGTGTTGAAGTTTCTAATTTTCCTTAGCTAGAAACCCTTCATGCACTTTTTCTAATTTATTCCTACCTACTTGTTATTTTTTCTTTAACAAGTTATTTACAAAGTAAATACTGAAAATAAGCATCAGTGCATGCTCAACATATTACAAATCAGCAACTAAAAGAAACAAGAACAAACACACCACATGAAACCATTATTTTTGGACCAATGTCCCCGAAAAAAGCCAATGCAGGAAAATCGTTGCAACTATTTGAGGGTTTTCTTATTAAGCAATAACAGAGTACAATCTAGGTGCCCAAATTGGCCTAACAAACAGAGAATTTCCTTAGCAGCTATACCTCACAATCTGAGAGAAATCTCCTGGTTGAAACTCCGGAAAATCCTTCTGGCAGTTCCTCACCACAAAACTACTCTTGCAACCCCAGCGTTTGCCCAAATTGGACTGCGTCAGCACCTCTCTGTCTCACGTTGTCCCTGCATCAACCTTTCTAGGCTTTTGTTAGCCCCAGGAGGCCCTACGTCAACTGTGCTGGCCCCTCTGGTGCGCTGCATAGCACTTGGCTGCTTTTGCGTGAGCCCTTGCTGGCTCTGTGTCACCCTCCTTGGCTGCTACGCTGCTCTCCCGACACAATCTCTGCCTTCTCTATTTCTCTATAATCAATGCCCCTCAGCTGCTTTCCTGATCAATGATTCTATCTCTCTTAGCAAACCCCACTCTAGATAATAGAATGACTGATCATCTGATGTAATGTCCAAGTGACCCTTAAGCCTCCTCTTATATTTTTCCTGTTGACGATTCAACAGCCGAGATTAAGTCTCTAATCAACGGCTAAGATTAGATCTGGTTTGATCCATGTCTTTTGGACCACTCTAACACAAATTCATATTAATACACATTAATATTTTATTTTCCCTAAGTTTAGACTTAGGGACTTCATTAAAAATA
>APFE030288704.1:919-69198 GCA_000404065.3 Pinus taeda | reverse complement strand
CCTCTGCCGCTTACAAGTGCTCCCTCTCTCTGACCTCTATGCTGTTGCAACAACTCCCTGCATCTCGCATTGTTGCACACCTTGTTTTGCCTTCCTGCACTGGTGCAACACTCTTATGCCTCTCGCACTGCTGCAACCTACTAGCTCTACATTGTCTCGGGACTCCTGCACTGTAGCTCTCTCTGCCGCTCCATCCGCATCCGTCTCTACCCACTCAACCAGTCCTGCTACACCTCGTCAGGGCTCTCGTAGCAAGGTTTAATCCAAGAGGCTAGGTACCTCGAGGATCCTGCCCTTCATCGCCTGTAGTCCACCTGACTACAACTCGATGTCTCCCCACTTCTGCTCAAGTGGTGCGTGTGCACTCATGGCACAATCATCATCTGTCAAAACTTCCTTCTTTACCTGTGTTGGCTCTGCCTTAGTCTCTGAAGACTCTCCCTTACTCTTCTTCCTTGGGCACTGGGTCGCATAGTGACCCATCTCCCCACAATGGAAGCACTCAATCTTGGAGAGATCTTTCTTCTTCCACTTCTCCTGCTTTCCCTCAGATGCTAGGGCCACATCCTCCTCCTCCTGCTTGACCTTGATCCCTTTGTTGCTGCTACCTGTCTTTAACTGTCGTCTGATCTCTTCCTGGCGAAGAGTTGCCCACATCTCATCCCAAGGTAGGAGAGTCCCTATGCCTAAGATACTCTGGACAAACACTTCCCGCTCTTCTGAGATAGCATTCAAGGCTGTCCTCACCATAAGCTCGTGATCCGATGTCACTCCTATAGCAGTCAATTGATCTCAAATCTCATTCAATCCTCCGAGGAAGGAGTCAATCGTTTGACCCTTCTTCATCTGATATGACATCATCTAGTTCTCAAGCAGCATTCTTCTCTGCACAGAAGTATGCTGGTACAAGTTCTTGAGAGCCTCCCACATCTCATCTATCGTTTCCTTCTCAGCTATATGTGGTACCACATGATCCTTGACTCCATCAAGGATAATGCACTTGGCTCTCGCCATCGCTTCCTCCTACTTGTCATTATCATTGGGGTCGACTGGGATAGCTATAACCATCAAGGCGAAGTTCTTGACACGATTCCTATCAAGCACTGATAAGATTCTGGCCTTCCAGACTGTGAAGTTCGATGCTCTGTCTAGTCTATCTTGGTCTCTTACCCCGTGAAGTGCCATAACGCTTCTCTACTTCCCTCCTAGAAGTTCTCTGTTCGACTCCTCCGAGTCTCTACTTCCCATCTGGAAGTTCTCTTTTGGACTCTCTCTGAGTCTTGATTTCCCTCCTAGAAATCCTTTTGTCGCTTGTCGAGATGCCCCCTACTCATTGTCTTGTGCAACTACACTGCTAATCCAAGTTCCTCAGCTAGAAACCCTCGGTAACAAATCCTCTGGCCCTGCTCTGTGAGGTACTATTCTGACTACAGTACCTCACCAGCTCCAATCTGCAATATTTCTGCAACCTTCTAGACTCCAGCAACTGCCTCTCTGTGAACTGTGTCATCCTCTCGCTGCCTCACGCTGGATCTGCGTCACCCCAGATGGGTCTGCGTTAGCCCTGGGATGCCCTGCATCAGCCCTCTGGCCCTCTGCGTCAGCAATGCTGGCCTCCCTGAGGCTCTGCGCAGCTCCCAGCTTCTTCTGTGTGGCTCTGGCTGGCTCTACATCACACTTCTTGGCTTCTGCGCCGCTAGAAATAGCTTCTGTCACCTCAGGGCAACTGTTTTCTGCTGCTATTGCTCTACTCGGCTGATGTCTTTTTAGTCCTCCTGTGATCTGCAATCACGCTCTGATACCATGTTGAAGTTTCTAATTTTCCTTAGCTAGAAACCCTTCATGCACTTTTTCTTATTTATTCCTACCTACTTGTTATTTTTTATTTAACAAGTTATTTACAAAGTAAATACTAAAAACAAACACCAGTGCATGCTCAACATATTACAGATCAGCAATTAAAAGAAACATGAACAAACACATGACATGACACCATTAATTTTGGACCAATATCCCCGGAAAAACCGAATGCGGGAAAACCAGTGCAGCTATCTGAGGGTTTTCTTATTAAGCAATATCAGAGTACAATCTGGGTGCCGAAACTCGCCTACCCAACAGAGAATTTCCTTAGCAACTATACCTCATAGTTTGAGAGAAATCTCCTGGCTGAAACCCTGGAAAATCCTTCCAGCAATTCCTCACCACAAAACTACTCCTGCAACCCCAGCGTTTACCCAAACTAGACTGCGTAAACCCCTCTCTGTCTCACGCTGGCCCTGCATCAACCTTTCTAGGCCTACGTCAGGGCCAGGAGGCCCTGCGTCAGCCTTTCTAGGCCTATGTCAGGCCCAGGAGGCCCTACATCAGCCTTTCTAAGCCTATGCCAGCCCCAGGAGGCCCTGCGTCAGCTGCACTGGACCCTCTGATGTTCTGCGCAGCACTTGACTGCCTCTGCGTGAGCCCTTGCTAGCTCTGCATCACCCTCCTTGGCTGTTGCACTGCTCTCTCGGCACAATCTTTGCCTTCTCTGTTTCTCTATACTCAATGCCCTTCAGCTGCTCTCCTGATCACTAATTCTATCTCTCTTAGCAAACCCCGCTCTAAAGAATAGAATGACTGATCATCTGATGTAATTTCCAAGTGACCCTCAAGCCTCCTCTTATACTTTTCCTGTTGACGATTCAATGGTCGAGATTAAGTCCCTAATCAACAACTAAGATTAGATCTGGCTTGATCCATGTCTTTTGGACCACTCTAACACAGATTCATATTAATACACATTAATATTTTATTTTCCCTAAGTTTAGACTTAGGGATTCCATTGAAAATATTAATTATTTTAATATCTCCTGATCTGTTTAGAATCTGCCCAAACCCTTTCTGGGTATTGGAGATCTCATGTGCCCCAACCTCTCCACCAAATTTTGTGGCTAGAGCACATCCGATGCTACCCCAAATCAACACTCCCTCTTAGCGGGGACTGTGCTCTAGCAATACTCCTCATTGTGTATTACTCTGATCATCTCGCTTCGGTACTTGTGCTGATGCTAAGGTTTCCTGCACAACATCCTCTGCACTGCTGCCTCCTGTACTGCTGCCCATGGTTTTGCCACTACTGATAGCTCCCTCTACATTTGTGTTGCTGTTGGTCCTTCCTTCTAGCACTGCATCCGCACTGAACCTCCTCTCATCAAGCTATATCGTGCTGCCCACTGTTGCACTACAACTCAGTTACTAAGAAGTAAGTAACTAACCTCCCTGTTGGGCTAGAAACACCCAATGATGCTGAAGCTCCATATACCGCTGACAAGTGCTCCCTATTTTTGATCTCTGCGTTGCTGCAACAACTCCCTGCATTTTGCACCATTGCACACCTTTTTGTGCCTTCCTGCACTGGTGCAACACTCCTGTGCCTCTCGAGACTCGAACTACTGCAGCTTGCTAGCTCTGCGCTGTCTCGAGACTCCTGCACTGTAGCTTTCTCTATCGCTTCATCTGCATCCATCTCTACCCACATCAGCCAGTCTTGCTACTCCTTGTCGGGGCTCCTGTAGCAAGGTTTAATCCAAGAGGATGGGTACCTCAAGGATCCTGCCCCTCATCGCCTGTAGTCCTCCTTACTACAGCTCGATGTCTCCCCACTTCCGCTCAAGTGGTGCATGTGCACTCATGGCACAGATATTGTCTATCAAAACTTTCTTCTCTGCCCGTGTTGGTGCTGCCTTAGTCTTGGAAGAATCTCCCTTATTCTTCTTCCTTGGACACTAGGTTGCATAATGACCCATTTCCCCCTAGTGGAAGCACTTGATCTTGCAGAGATCTTTCTTCTTCCACTTCTCCTACTTTCCCTCAGATGCTAGGGCCACATCCTCCTCCTCCTGCTTGACCTTGATCCCTTTGCTGCTGCTATTTGTCTTCGACTACCGTCTGACCTCTTCTTGGCAAAGAGTTGCCCACATCTCGTCCCAAGGTGGGAGAGTCCCTCTACCCAGGATACTCTGGAAGAACACTTCCCAATCTTCTGAGACAACATTCAGGGTTGTCCTCACCATAAGCTCTTAATCCAGTGTTGCTCCCATAGCAGTGAACTGGTCTCAGATCTCATTCAGTCCTCTGAGGAAGGTGTCAATCGATTGACCCTTCTTCATCTGATACGACCTCATCTTGTTCTCGAGCAGCATTCTTCTCTGCACAAAAGTATGATGGTACAGGTTCTTGAGAGCCTCCCACATCTCAACTGCCATTTCCTTCTCAGCTATATTTGGTACCACATGATCCTTGACCCCGTCAAGGATAATGCACTTGGCCCTCGCCGTCGCCTTTTTGTACTTGTCGTTATCATTAGGGTTGACTGGAATAGCTATAACCTTCAAGGCGAAGCTCTTGACATGATTCCTGCCAAGCACTAATAAGATTATGGCCTTCCAAACTGAGAAGTTAGATGCTCCGTCCAGTCTATCCTGGTCTCTTACGCCATGTAGTGCCATGACACTCCTCTACTTCCCTCTTGGAAGTTCTCTATTCGACTCCTTTGAATCTCTACTTCCTGTTTGGAAGTTCTCTTCTGGACTCCCTCTGAGTCCTGATTTCTCCCCTGGAAATCCTTCTGCCGCTTGTCGAGATGCCCCCTGCTCTGATCGACTTGTGCATCTGCACTTATGATCCGGGTTCCTCGGCTAGAAACCCTCGGTAACAACTCCTCTGGCCCTACTCTCTCAGGTACTGCTCTGACTATAGTACCTCACCAGCTCCACTCTGCGATATTTCTGCAACCTTCTAGACCCCAGCAACTGCCTCTCTGTGAACTACGTCAGCCCCTCTCTGCCTCACGCTGACCCTGCGTCACCCCGGATGGGTCTACGTCATCCCTAGGATGCCCTGCGTCAGCCCTCTGGCCCTCTGCGTCAGCAATACTGGCCTTTTTGGGGCTCTGCGCAGCTCCTGAATTCCTTTGCGTGGCCCTGGCTGTCTCTGCATTACACTCCTTGGCTTTTGCGTTGCTAGAAACAATTTCTATCATCGTGGGACAGTTGTTCTCTGCTGCTATTGCTCCGCTCGGTTGATGTCTTTTAGTCCTCCTGTGATCTGCAATCACGCTCTGATACCATGTTGAAGTTTCTAAGTTTACTTAGTTAGAAACCCTTCATGCACCTTTTTCTAATTTATTCCTACCTACTTGTTATTTTTCCTTAAAAGTTATTTACAAAGTAAATACTGAAAATAAACACTAGTGCATGCTCAACATAAAACAAATCAGCAACTAAAAGATACAAGAACAAACACACCACATGACAACATTATTTTTGGACTAATGTTCCTGGAAAAACCCAATGTGGGAAAACCAGTGCAGTTATCTGAGGGTTTTCTTATTAAGCAATATCATAGTACAATTTGGGTGCCATAACTGGCCTACCCAACAGAGAATTTCCTTAGCAGTAATACCTCTCGGTTTCTGACAAATCTATTGGCTGAAACCCCGGATAATCTTTCTGGAAGCTACTCAGCACCAATCTGCCCCAGAAACCCTAGCGTCTGCCCAATCTGGACTGCGTCTGCCTCTCCTAGCCTAGCATTGGCATTGTGTTAGCCTATCTTGGCCTACGTTAGCCCCGGGAGGCCTTGCGTCAGCTCTTTGAGCCTCTGCGTCAGCTACGCTGGCCCCTCTGGTGCTCTGCGCAACACTTAGCTACCTCTACGTGGCCCTGCGTGAACATTGGCTGCCCCTACGTCTCTTTCTCTGGATGCTCTGCTGCTCTCCCGACACTATCTCTGCCTCTCTGTCTCTCTGTACTCAATGCCCCTCAGTTGCTCTCCCAATCACTGATTCTATCTCTCTTAGCAAACCTCGCTCAAGAGAATAGAATGACTCATCACTCTGGTGTGTTCTCCAAGTGACCCTCAAGCCTCCTCTTATACTTTTTCCTGTTGACATCTCAACTGCCGAGATTCATTCCCTAATCAATGGCTAAGATTAGATCTGGCTTGAGCCATGTGTTTTGGACCATTCTAACACAGATTCATATTAATACACATTCATATTTTAGTTTCTCTAAGTTTAGACTTAGGGATTCCATTGAAAATATTAATTATTTTAATATCTCCTGATCTGTTTAGAATCTGCCCAACCCCTTTCTGGGTATTGGAGATCTCATGCGCCCCAACCTCTCCACCAAATTTCATGGCTAGAGCACATCCGATGCTACTCCAAATCAACATTAAGGTTATGATAGATTAGGGACTTGCATAAAGTTGCCTGGTTAAGAGTGTGCAACAGAGTATAGGTTTAAGTTTATCAGTCGCAGACAAGCTTTGGTTGGTTTGACAAGGAGAGTTGATATTTCATTGAGTTAAGTTTTCCTTTCATGATAATTGAATGCTAGAAGAGTGTATTTTGTTAAGTACGAGTTTGATAGCAGATTTGAAGTCATTTTTAGTTTTAGGTACAGGATTTAGATTTGTACTTAGTTAAACAAGCAAGAGGATGAAGTTAGAAATTCTCCTGAGTTGTGTCCAAGAGTGAAGCTTATCATAGATTTGAAGTTACCTTTGGAAAGTTTGGTTTCGAGTTTACTTGCCTTCCGAACATGCTTGAAGTAGAATAGAATTTGCAACTTTTCATTCAGGAGAAGCATAGGTAACAGAATGAGGGTTTCTTAGGGTTTTCATGAAAGTTGAGTTATTTGGTAAAGTGGTTCAATTGGAAGTTTTTGCTTAGCATATATCTTGTGATTCAGATTGGGACTTCATTTGAGTATAGATTCATTAAAAGTTTCAAGTTAGAATTTGATTATTAATTCTGCTAACTAGGGTTTGATGAATTGTGTGCTAGATTTAGCTAACTCATTTCATAAAGGAAACCATTAGAACTCTGTCCAAAAACTGAATTTAGAAAGCACAGTACAACTCGTGTTTACGAGCCTGGATTGACATATATATCCAGGAGAATTAATACACCCATTAAATCTCTCAACATTTTTGCGTCGTTGTCGGGGAAGTTGTAATTTCTTATTTAGGTAACTATTATTATTTAAGTTTCAGGATCTTGCAGGACTGTTAGAGGGTGGAGAGTGTACGATAAGACGTGAGTGAAGATCCACACATCCAATTTTTTGGGGTTGCTCCAAAGTTTGACCGATCACTTCTTGCTTGAGTTTTTATTTCCTTTATCTTTATACGTAGGAGTATAGGTAGACCTAGAGATAGTAAGGGTAGATTTATTTCCAGTTCTAAATTTCCTGCAGCTTTTGGATCAGTTAATATACCCATTCTTACCATTGCTAATCGATGTGCAGGACTGAGACAAAAAGGAGGAAGTTTTGATACCAACTTGGTTTCGGATCAAGAATTCTTAGGTCAAAGGGGAAAGGCCATTCGACAGGTTGTCTTTGACAAACCTGTAGAAGAACCAGTAGAACTGCAAGACAACATGGACGAGCAATCAACTAATATCAACCGTGTTCCAATACCTCCCGTTCACACCATAATCAACAAACCCCTTCGAGTGCCCATTGCAGATATGGATCACCAAGATGGGAAGGACAGACGCAACAAAGAATGCCAGGAAGGGGGAGAAGGTCCTCAACGCAATGGTAACCTCTTTGGAGGAAACAACTAGGAAGACGAAGAGGATGTTACCTTCGGGTTCCCTACCCTCGATGTGACTTGTGACATCAACATGAAAAACATTCCGATGGCATCTCTCTCGTTGTTCTACAGTAAATCATCAGAGGACCCCGATGCATTTCTTTTTGAATTTGATATTTTATGTCGTAGTTATAATTACTACAAGGATGCACATAAACTTAAATTGTTTCCCTCCACATTAAAAGATGCAGCCATTAGGTGGTTCATGAGTCTAAGGCAACACACGATATACTCATGGGATGACATGAAATCAGTCTTCCTTAAAAAGTATCAAGATTTTTGTAAAAGTAGGGACATCAATGATATCCTTAGAATGCACAAACAGAAGACGAAAACCTAGAGTAGTATCTTGAACTATTTCTATCCAATTTTCACAAAATCTTGTGGGTCAAACATAGACGAAAAGATTATCAAACCTTCTCAGTGGTGGGGACATCTATAAGAAGCCATTTGTTGAAGTAATTGAGCTTTGTCGTACCTATTCTAGGAGCCAAGATAAAGTAGGCAAAAAGCTTTGAGAACTCAAAGAAAATTCTAGAGATTATGTGCAATAGAAAACTGTGGCTAATGCTGTTACCAGATTCGAGCTGGGAAACCTATTAGAAAACTTTAAAACTGATATACTTAACACAATCAGTGACCAATTAGACACTATGAAAATCAAACAAAAACAAGAGGCCGAAAAAGCAGCCATGGCAGTCTTTTGTTCCAAGTGTAGGCGCAAACAGGCAGAAAGGGAATGTCCTTTAAATGCCATTGAGATTTGTGGAATCTGCACTCTAGAACACCCAACCGAGAAGTGCCCATCACTTCCTAGCTTACATGCCATCTACAAGAGAAGTGCTGAAACTATTGACCAATCTCAAGCCACCAAAAGACCCACTTAGAGAGGCCAGAATCAAAGTATGTTTACGAGCCAAAATTCTCAAGGTTATGGCCAGACTCAGCCTTGGACCTTCCCTGCATCTTACCCTCCTTGGGCTATTCAGCAACCACAAAACACAGCCTGGAGCTAGAATTGGAGGACAAACCCCTATGCGAACACATATCAACCCCAACCCCAATTCTATGCGCCTTACGCAAATGTGCCAAGTACCTCGTATAATCCAACCATGTAATCCTATCAGCAAGGGTATAACCCCAGCATGTATCAACAACCTACGCTGCCACCACCTCCTTTGCATCAGTTGTTACCTGCACCTGCTAACCCCTCATCTTCGCAAGCACCTGCTACCTTGAACCCATCTCGACCTACACTATTGCCTGCACAACTCGTACCTAACCCAAGTCACAATAGGCTACCTACCTCAACCAATGCAAAACATTGATATTCAGCCTTTTCCTACATACATGATCACTGTCATTCCTGTGAATGAAATTCAATTACGATCAGGGAACACAGTTAACAAAGGAAAATCAGTTGTTGTTATCCAAGAAGAGGTGCCCTCCACATCATTCGAAAACCATTTGCAAAATGAAAAAACAACAACAATCACATAAAGAAGAACCAAATGAACCACTGTATATGGAAAAACTAATTGTAAAGAAAGAAGAGATCCCGCTTGAATATGATTTGGAAAATGAACTTAGGAATGTCTGCATTAAAATTCCACTCTTACAAGCAATTAGAGACATTCCCATTTACACCAAAAATTTTAAAGATCTATGCATTAAGAAAAAGGGAAGGAAGGGGCATAAGAACTAGAATGTCAAAATCGTAAGCCAGATGTCCACTATGATTTATGATTTACCTGCAAAATACAATGACCCTAGGAATCCCATTGTCACCATTGAGATAAACAAAGTACTTCTGCCAAACACCCTTGTGGATCTAGGGGCAGCAATAAATGCAATGACCTATGAAACAATGACATCATTACAGCTACCTGGACTTAAATCCACCCCTATCCTTTTATAAATGGCAGACAAATCTGTCATCAGACCATTGAGAACCCTAGAGGACATAGTAGTCACTATTGTCTCTTGGCAATATCCCATAGACTTTGTGGTTATTTCTCCAAAGACCTCTAGGCCCTGACACCCTGTGGTTCCAGGGTGACCATGGCTGGCAACCGCTGATGTCGTCATACGATGCAGAAACAGAGAAATGATTATTTCTAATGGTCCCCACCATCAAACTTTATCTATTTTTCCACCTGCTCAGAGAGTTGTTGAAGTACCATTATGGCTCGAAACCCATATGGACACAAACTGTTTGTTTCCTTTGTCGTCATTAGATTAGTCTGGAGGTCTCCAGGAGCATTCTGATGAACATGTTATGTAGCAGTTTTTCGTTGATAGCTCTTGTATCGGTTATCCCATCTCTTTTAATGGTTATCAACATGTGTTTATGGATGAGTTCGAGGAAACCTGCCACCCAGCTGTCTTCGCCTCTTTTGCAGCAATGGAGGAAAGCCATGAGCTCACCATAGAACCTATGGACATTTTTGAAGGAAAAATCTTACATATCTGTACAGGATTGACTGCAGAACAAAGGCAACAGTTGATGAGTATGATTCGCAAACAAACTGGAGATTTCTCCTGGATTACTTGGATATGACGGGCATACATCTAGACACCTGCATCCACCATATCTATACAAATGAAGAAATGAGACCTATTCGGCAGCCACAAAGGCGTATGAACCCAACATTAAAAGACATTGTCAAAGATGAGCTTTAGAAACTTTTTGTTGCAAATTTCATTTATCCCATTTCTGACAGCGAGTGGGTGTCACCTCTGGTAGTGGTTCCAAAGAAGAATGGCAAGTGGCGGATCTATGTTGACTACAGAGAATTAAACAAAGCCACATTGCATGACTATTTTCCACTGCTCTTCATTGATCAAGTCCTCGACACACTTTCAGGTAAGAAATATTTTTATTTTCTAGATGGGTACAACAATTAGAATCAAATACTAATAGCCAAAGAAGACCATGAGAAGACTACCTTTACATGCCCTTGGGATACTTATGCATATAGAGTCCTCCCCTTTGGTCTTTGTAACATTCCCGCCACTTTTCAGAGAGTTGTACTTGCCATTTTCTCTGATCTGATCCATGACTGTGTGGAAGTCTATATGGATGACTTTCACAGTTTATGGAGATGATTTTTCACATGCTTTGGCAAATCTAGAGAAGTTATTGATTTGTTGTCAAGAAGTTGATCTAGCCCTTAGTAGCGATAAATGTAGGATGATGCAAACTAAGGGAATTGTTCTAGGCCATCATGTGTCATTTGAAGGGATTCAAGTTGACCCAACAAAAAGCAAGGTAATCTCACATATTCCTATTCCGAGCTCGCAAAAAGAGGTAAGAACTTTTTTAGGGCATGTTGGATATTATCAACAATTTATTGAGAATCTCACTAGAATTGCAACACCATTATTAAAATTGTTAACTAAAGACGTTGACTTTGTATGGAATGTTGATTGTCAATAGGATTTTCAGGTACGGAAGGAAAAGTTGTCCACAGCTCCGGTACTAAGAGGGTCAAATTGGTCCTTACCTTTTCATATTTTTACAGATGCTTCGGATACTGCACTAGGAGAAGTTTTGGGACAAAGGGAGGATAAATTTTCCTATGCCATTTATTTTGTTAGCAAAAATCTCTCTCTCGCTGAATTAAATTATACGGTTACTGAAAAAGAGTTGTTAGCAGTTGTGCATGCTATAAGAAAGTTTAGGCATTATATTACCGGTTATGAGACATTTGTCCATAGCGACCATTCTGTTGTTATATTTTGAATGAATAAACCTATTACTAACGGTAGAATAAATAGATGGTTGTTGCTTCTACAAGAATTCAATATAATTTTCATTGATAGGCCTGGAAGGGATAACTTGGCAGCTAATTTCTTATCTTGTTTCAACCTTGCGCAGGGAAGCATGCCAACACCAGTGTCTGATGAGTTTCTAGATATAGCATTATTTTCCATTTCCACTATTACTCCTTGGTTCGCTGATGTCGCCAATTGTCTGGTATCAGGAAAACTAACTCAAAACATGTTGGCCTGAGAGAAGCACAATATAGTGCAGCGCAGTGCCAATTTCTCTTGTATCAAAGGAGATCTATTTTATACCAGGCTAGACATGATTACGAGGCGATGTGCGCGGGAAGATGAAATATATGATGTGTTGAGAGCCAGTCACAAGCAGCCTTGTGCTGGCCATTTTGCCGATAAACGGATTGCATACAAAGTTCTCCGTACTGGATACTATTGGCCTACATTGTTTAAAGATGCCAAGAAGTTTGTTTTGAGTTGTGACCCTTGCCAACGGATGGGGAGACTAGTTGGCTCCGATAAAATGCCTCTTCAACCACAAATTTCCATTGAACCCTTCGAGAAGTGGGCAATGGGCTTCATAGGGCCCATCTCCCCAATGTCAAAAAAGAAAAAATATATCTTGGTTTGCACTGATTACATCACCAAGTGGGTGGAGGCTAAAGAATTGTATGCTCCCACTGAAAAGGCAGTAGTAGAATTTTTGTTCAAGAAAATCTTTACGAGATTTGGTGTGCCTCGTGAAATCGTCATAGACTGCGTAGCACAATTTACATCAATGTTGGTCAAGGCACTCATGGAGCAGTATCAAATTAAGCATCACAAATCGACTCCTTACCACCCCCAAGCTAACGAGCATGTGGAGTCCACGAACAAAGTTTTGGAATCCATCCTTACAAAAACCATTCAACTGCATCATATGGATTGGGCGATAAGTTACCAGAAGCACTATTGGCATACCAAATCACTTTGAAAAATGTGACTAAACACACACCTTACAAGCTAGTCTATGGAAAACAAGTGCTCTTGCCCATCGAGTTCAAAGTAAAGACATTCAGGACCACCATTCAGTTGGGCTTGAATCTAAATGAGGCTCGAGAGCAGAGGTTGATGTAATTGAATGAGCTTGACGAAATTTGACAAGATGCCTACCATAGAACTGCATTGGTGCAGAACCAAAGAGCCCGATGGCACGACAAATTTATCAAGAAGAGAGTCTTTCACCCAAGTGACTGTGCCTTATTATATTATAGAAAGTTTAAGCATTTTAAAGGTAAATTTTCTACCAAATGGTTAGGGTCGTATGAAGTAATTGAAGTATTTGATAACGGTTCAGTTCGTATTTGTACTATCGATGATGATAAGATTTCTTTTGTAGTGAATGGTCATCAGATTAAAGTTTATCACAAACCACTTTCACGTGATCAGTTTTTGCAAGAAGTACGAAAGGATCCAGGGTTGGTGCTGATTCATGCAAATGACTAGCCCCTCGCTGGTTCAGCTAATTGATTTCTTTATATTTACATATGTATATATATATATATATATATAAACCAGTGGGCTATTATATCTCATATCTACAGGTGATTCTCCCCACATCCCATGTAGAATAAAGGAGGAATTCACTAGGAGCAAGTTTATTCCTTTATCTAGGCCTGGAGGATTATTGATGGAAAAGGAACCTGTGGAGTCTTCTTTAGAGGCCGCCTTCAGACTCTCTAAATATGAAGCTCCTGAGCATTTCACTGATCTAGGCTCGCAAAATGAAATGGACTAGTATTAGTCTAGGGATTCCTTGAGTATAGAATTGTTCCTTTCTGGGCTCAAGGAAATGATTACGGAAAGGAAACCCCGTGGAGTCTACTATGGGCAATTCAGACTCTCTAAATATGAATGCCTCGTGCACCAACTACTTTAGGCTCGTTAAAACAATAAAGTAGTGGTAGTTTAGGGATCCTTTGGGCATTGAATTATTCTTTTCAGGGCCCAAGGGAATAACTACGAAAAAGAAGCCCCCTTGGAGCTCTCTTTCTAGACATTTCCAACTCCCTAAAGAAGAAATGCCCCAGGCAGTCATCATTCCAAGCCTGTTTAAAAATCCATGGATTGATAAATAGTTTCTTTTTCTGAAGATAATAAGCAACATGACATATGGCATCAAGTCTGAGGATTCCAAAATTATGTTCAAACAGGTTGTGCCCCATACTCTGTCAAATTACAATTCATATCACATATGAGGATTCTGAAATTATGTTCAAACAATCTGTGTTCTATACTCTGCCAAATTGCACATTTGTTATCACAGTATGTGAGAAGAAACCTTCTGGATCATGAAGGGATTATTTTTTTATATGTATAAAAATGTTTCCTGAGCAGTACTCATATTTACTAGCAGTCATGGATGATCATCTTTACTAATCGATTTGCACAAGTACAGATCCACAGGGTCTGTACTCAACTTGTAGAAGTAAAAAATCTTGTCATTTGAATTCCATTTCCAAGATTTGGATCACAGCGCACAGTTACAGCGAGCATCGTTGTATTCAAGTTTCGGGAACCTACATCGGAATCAAGCAATCAACACAAAATCACTAAAGTGGTTCAGGTATGTGCTCTTATTCTGCTTGAATTTGATTAGTAAATCGTTAAAATGTACACTGTGGAAATGCGCCTATGAACCTACCCTTTATTCTAAAGTTCACTCATAATCTTATGCCATACCCCCTAACCTGTCTATTCACAATCCCACAACGATTACACTCTGGCACGTTCAATGAGACACGAACCCACAATCATCATCCGCTCATAATTCCTACTCGTTGTGTGATGATATCTGCTTAGCCATCGCTTCATGCAATCATGAGGAGTATGCGCCGCCTCTCGGCCATGATGCTCACACTCTCCACCATGATGCTCGCACACTACAATGAGATGTTCGCACTCTACACCAGATATGGAGAGGACGATCATCATGATGATCGTTACCACACTCCCAACTCATCATGATGGTTAGGTGATCATTCATCCAAATTTTAATATGAGAAGTGTTCACGACCAGGGTGATAGGATCAGTAAGCGACCAAAGGGTAGTAAGAACCAGGGAGAAGAAAACTTGCAGTTGAACGCAGAATGGGGGCTGATCGCCACGAACCTACCTTCGGCCAATTCGCGCGCAACTTGGAATATTAGCAGTGTAGTGGTATTTTGGAGGAAAATGGTTGGATGACCTTTTTGCAAAGGTTCCAAGGTTATAACGACCAGGTCGCTATGGCATTTGCGTGGAGTTTCGATGGGGAGCATGTCCAAGTGGGAAACTTGAATTTTAGAGTCACAGAAGAATCCGTGAGCAGAGCCATTGGTCTACTAGCGGAGGGCGAACAATTCTCAAAGGAGGGCAGTTGGACATTCCAAATTGTGCCATGTTTTTAAGGCTCGCCTACAGCTCTATCATTTGGGCAAAAGGAGTGTTAAGAAGTTGTATCTAGGAGCGATGGTACCCATTGCTCACCATGTTGCATCGTTTTATAACTTGCGGGGGAAGGTATGTTGTCGTGTTCCTTACCATATTCAGTTAATGACTCATTTTATAAAGGACAGAAAATTGAACATTCCACACTTCTTAAAATTGAGTTTGCATAAGATGGCTCAAGGGGTGCAGTCACAGGGCAAGAAGCCTAAGATCGCATTATACCACCATAGCCTCATCAAGATCCTACTGGTCGCTGAGCTCAAGAGGAGGAAAAGGTCGTGGGAAGATTTCCTAGTTGAGGAGTTTCCTAGGTAGGAAACTCAAACCAAGGGATGACAACGAGCAGTAGACCACTCATTGAAACTATATGACGCCACTCTCTTGTCTAAATCTGAATCTACACCTGCCTCTCCTACCCACTCCCCCACTCCTATTCCTAAACTCCCCCAGACAGCTGATAACATTTTGAAGGATGGCGAAAAAAAAAATTTTGTGGAAGCCCAGGTGGGCTCAAAACGGAAAAGGAAAAGAGATAAGGTCGAGCCAAACGAACTTGAGTTGAGCCCCATAACAAAGGGCGAAGCATTAGAATACCTGTCAGAGCCTTCCCAGATTCCCGAAAGCGCTACACCAAAGTCCAAATGTAGGTGACCCCTTTTTTCCATCAGTAAACACTTGGCCTCTCCGACCGAGACCTCTGTTCAGGGCCGACGTCGGACTCGGAGCATGGCTCAAGCTCCGCGGTCCAAGGTTGTGGGCGCAAGCTCAGAGCGCATCCACATTTCATCATCACATGATCTCGATGCTCAACAGTTTGAAGTATCCCTTGAGAAAACCCACATGGCCACATCCCAAGCCAATATCCCTACGCATATTGCACGAGACATGGAAACTTTATCTCCCGTCCAGCCTTCAATAAGCAGGGATGTTACCAAGGCCAGTCAACACCTTTCTTCGCTAAGAAGACACAGGGGGAAATCGCCCGAAGGCAGCACATCGCACTAGTCAATGACACCTACCAGAGCTCCCACTTATGATGCGGAGGAAAATCTAAAGATCAGACTCATCAAGCTACAGAAGACGATTTCCAGACTCAGAGAATAGGCTAACAAGTATAAGGTTTTATTTCATTTTGTCAGAGATGTAAATCATCAGGTGAGGGATTCCAACATGAAGCTATATGCTTATAATGATGCCTTGAAAAGAAAGAACAAGCAACTGCTGTGTTGGAAAGCAACAAGGTACAGGCCTCTTAAAAGATTGAATGCAAAAGGGTTAGCCCTCCAGTTTCAGAAGTTCTCCCCACCAATAAAACATGGAATAGAATTCTTGATCAAGACTGCTGGTCTTTGACCACAGTCTCACTTTTTGGTTAGCACAGTTTTCCTTTTTGGCGGATGTAATCGATGCATGAGGACATGCATCAAAATCAGCATGGGAGGATGTTGGTACCCCGTTTTGCATCCACTGCCACTGTTTTCCACCTTTATTCTTGTCCTTTTTGCACTCCTATACCTACTCTACTGCCATTTTATTGTTCCAAAACTGTCAAACTCCTATTAAGAGGTAAAAGTATTTCAGTGTGACATTTTGTTGTTAAGTTGGATTTAAGCGAATTTGAGTTGCTATTAATGAACTAACTAATCGATATGGTCAAGTGTGGATGTTGCAGCAGCTGATCAGGATGGGAATAGGTGAGTGCTAGCCCATGATCCATGTTCCACCACTTTTGTACTCAACAGCGATTTTGGGACCAGTATCTAATGATGCAAAGGATGAGAGTCTGCATACTTCTAGATGAGCGAGCCACTTGCAGCTATGTTTGAATGAGTTCAACTTCCGCCATGACAAAGATCTATATTATCCTCACTAAATTTAGCTGGTACCAATCCTGGGGTTAGTTGAGGGTTGTTATGCTTAAATCAAATAGGTTGTTCTAGTGATCTAATTTGGAAGTTCAATTTAGCTGAGCTGTTAGAATTTGCTATGTATGGTTTAGTTTTTTTTAACCAGGTCGATGCCTATAAAGGCTACTATGTAATAGTTAGGAAGGGAGCAAACAGAAGATATACTGTCATTTTTTATCCTTCATCTCCAAACTTATTATTTCTGATAGAAAGACTTTTACGATGGCTATGTATTGAGTTCAAATCAATTTGTTTGATGGTTTGCTGTGGATTAATGAGTTAAGCTGTGATTGAAGCTTTTCGTTCCCTGTAAGTAAATAAGCTCCCCAGGTGTGGCCGAGCCCACCCACCTAGGATCAGCTCTGTAACATTTTGTAGGAACATAGTTGTGTGATAGTCACAACTGCTTCTTGTTTATCTTTGATTGATTTATCAATTATGTATATGCTGCGTGGGGATTTCCATCGAATTCAAATGATTTTAGTATGCTGATTATGTTATGCATTTTCAGATTCTTTAGCTCGACAACTTGAATGAATGATTCTCATGTGATTGGCGCTCTTACTTCTAAGGCAAAGTTATACTCTGTTCTCTAAAGCCACAAATCGTATTACCCTGATCGTGTTGTCATAGATATATAAAACTTGTTTAATCACATTATTAATTGAAATTATGCTTATGACGAGCTGGTCTATCTGTTGAGAACGCAAAGCAACCCTCTAATGCTGAAGTTGAGATAATTACCGAATAATCATAATTGATAGGTTGTGAGTTTAATTATACATTGGATTGTGTTTCAGTCAATTTCGAATAAATTGTATTTGTTGTTTCTTCTAGTGATCGAACTAATTGATTTCCTTCCGACTTGTTTTCATAGAAGCGTATGCCAGAGGAGTATTCATTTTAGTTTGATTAATCATAATGGCTTGATTCATTATCAATTGATTTAGTTCAAATCTATTAGTTTTTTGCTAGGTTATTTGCATAAGGGTGTATGCCATAGAAACATTGTGTTCCAGATTCATTAATTCAACTGGCTTATCATAGTTTGAGTTAGTTTTGTTTCTCAAGTAAATTCTCAGTTGTTAGATATAATTTGCGGATTGATTGTAGAGTTTAAGTGAGCGATTTGGTTTTAGTTTCAGTGTGATTTCCCTTGCTTCATTTGGAGTGCTTGAGTGCAGTTCCTGTTTCCAGCTTGAGGTAATGCATGCCTGATTGGATTTCGAAGATAGAGTGTTGGTTTGAAGAGATTTTGAATAAGTTTGCTTGAGTTTAATCTGAGATTTATGCAACTGTAGGATAGTTTCCTGAGTGCAGTTTTGTGTGCCTGATACCAATTTCTAGTTGTTTTATTTATTGTCATTCTTAAGAATAGAGTTAAGGCTTGAATTTTGTTCTCAAGGTTATGATAGATTAGGGACTTGCATAAAGTTGCCTGGTTAAGAGTGTGAAACAGAGTATAGGTTTAATTTTATCAGTTGCAGACAAGCTTTGATTGGTTTGACAAGGAGAGTTGATATTTCATTGAATTAAGTTTTTCTTTCATGATAACTGAATGCTAGAAGAGTGTATTTTGTTAAGTAAGAATTTGATAGCAGCTTTGAAGTCATTTTTTATTTCAAGTACAAGATTTAGATTTGTACTTAGTTAAACAAGCAAGAGGATTGAATAGGTTTTTAGTTAGAGATTCTCCCGAGTTGTGTCCAAGAGTGAAGCTTATCATAGATTTGAAGTTACCTTTGGAAAGTTTGGTTTTGAGTTTACTTGCCTTCCAAACATGCTTGAAGTAGATTAGAATTTGCAACTTTTCATTCAGAAGAAGCATAGGTAATAGAATGAGGGTTTCAATTGGAAGTTTTTGCTTAGCATATATCTTGTGATTCAGATTGGGATTTCATTTGAGTATAGATTCATTAAAAGATTCAAGTTAGAATTTGATTATTAATTCTGCTAGCTAGGGTTTGATGAATTGTGTGCTAGATTTAGCTAACTCATTTCATAAAGGAAACCATTAGAACTCTGTCCAAAAGCTGAATTTAGAAAGCACAATACAACTCGTGTTTACGAGCCCAGATTGACATATAGATGCAGGAGAATTAATGCACCCATTAAATCTCTCAACAAACAACAGTATGAGTAGATTAGAGTTTGCGCAACAACATGATGGACAACATTCTCTTCGCAGTGATTTCCAGTAACAGGGAGATTGGTCAGCTTGGAGAAGTGGAGAAGGTTAGTTAGACATCAACAACACAGGACCATCCAAGTGTAGGAGAATAGTATTGGTGGAGAGAACACCTTCCTTGCTAAGAGAGAGAGTTAGCTTTTGTAGCAATAGACAGGTGTTTTAGTCTTGATTTGTGTCTAAGAGGCTAAGGGACATGAATTCTCCAACACACAGAAAATGTTTCACTAAGATAAACTTGCAAAACACATCAATTAAATTAATTGATCAATAATTAAAAATTTCCTAACTTACGAAAATTGATTAATGAATGAGAATTAATTGAGGATGATCAAGAATACCCTAGAGACTCACATGGATCGAGTTTAAGATGATCTTAGCCGTTGATGAGGATGTAATCATGGTCGTTGAAGCTCCAACAATAGATTATAAGATCAGATCAATGGGATGAGGAGAGGCACAAGTGAGGGATCAAGCATCCAGGCAGTGTGAATTTCCCATTGCACAGTTATTCAGTGAGGAAAGAATTCAAGCTAGTGGAGGAGCATCAGTGATTGAGGGAGCAACAACAGCGAGATCCAGTGTTTATATAGTGCCAGTTTGGTAGGAGAGAGGAGGCCAAATATTTTTTCAGAGAGGGACGCATGGCTAGTGCAAGTGAGTTAGAACACAGTGCGAAGTGCCAGAAAGGAGTTCGATTCAGTTGCTGGAGGACGGAAGATTGTTCGAAAGGTAGAGCGACTTCATTCTAGAGGTAGAGGGAGGTAGGACAACTCATCTAGAGCCAGCTATTAGGCTTTATGATTTTTGTAGGCCAAGTAGTGCGAATTATGGTAGAATGAGTTGCTAGTGAGAGAGTTCAAACAAGCTAAAGGGAGGCTGAATTGCTATAAAAGGGAGATAATCTCTCCAAATAATTTTTCCAAATTATCTGCTAGAGGATTGCCAGTGAGGCATCCAGATTATTTTAGTCAGATTTTCACTGCTACATAGTAATAAAATAAACCCTCATCTATTGTGCCAATTTTTCCTACTGCATTATGTGCATGAATTTCTCAGTTCCATTTAAATTATTCCATAGCGTATTTATTCTTGTGAAGAATCGCAGTGAGATTTATTCGATATTAATCAAAAAATTAATAAACTGTTAATCATTTAGGAGAATAAATTCCAGTAGTTGCAGTTTGAGGAATTTTCACAAACAATAGAGAGAGAATGCCATTGCACATATAGTGCCAACCCCTATTAAGTTTGTACAAACCTTGGGTTGATAATTAAAGTTGGGACCCATGAAAGTCGCTGCATTGTTGTTGCAATACTGAGGGCCATCACTTTTTGGTGTCATTGCTAGGGAGGTGTCAAAGTACATACTACCTTCTCTTTAGTTGATTTACTTTTTCTTTCATTTTATCTCTTGCAAAAAGAAAAAACACATTAGTATTTTGTTTTCAGAAAATACATGAAAAAAACAAATTCTTTTATTTTTGCCTCGAAGAATTAGGGACAAGAAAGGAAAATTTCTACTAAGAACCCCCAGTTCCATTAGCAACCAACTCCTTTCAACTAACTATGAGCCTCATGCCCTGTCCACATGGACCTTTGAGGCCCTTTTTGGGGAGAAAGTAAGGATCTTTAAGGACCTTGCAGAAGGATAAAAACCTTCACACCCCACCAACATGTGAAAATTTCATAACTGGAATCCTGTTGCAGTAACTGGTATTATTACGTCTAACTGATAAATTAATTATTCAGTTTATTGCTATGGAAATATCGAAATAAATGCACTGCAACCTTCACAAATAAAACTGCGGAAATAAATAATGCTCGAGCTGAGAAAATACTAGCACACAAAATAAAAAATGACACTATTGTTTTTGGAAAAAAGTCCCCGGAAAAACCTAATGCGGGAAAACCGATGTAGCAAATGAGGGTTTTATTATCATGTAGCAGTGAATATCTAAGTACAATCTAGATGCTTGAAACTGGCAATCCATAGAAAGAAATTCTGGGAAAAATTATTGAAGGGAATTACCCTTCCTCCACAAGCAATCCTGGCACAACCTGCCTTCAGAAAACTCGATCTCCTGGACCCTTTGCGTCAGCCTCTGCGCTGCTCTACGTAGTCTCTATAACATCAAGTCTCCAACTAGTCTCTGATGAAGTCGTTTTGGCTGCCTCGGCTCAGAAAATCGTCTCTTCGGGACACTGGAACCTCTGTCCGGCCTCTAGAACTGAGAAGGAATTTTTCCTTAGCTAAGTCAAACTGCCAATCTGAAGCAACTGCGCAGTCCTCTGCGCTACCTCACTAGGAATAACTCGGCCCTCTTGTTGCTACCTCTCCGGATCTGGAAAACTTCTTTCGGATCACTCTCCCTACCCCTCACTCATTGCTTCAATCTCTGGCTCTCTGGCAACTCACTGTTACTACTCTCGAAATTGATCTACCAAGGAAATCAGATTTCTGGTGTACACAAGTGTCTTCTCCAAGTGCCCATCGACTTCCTCTTATAATCCATTGTTGGAGCACCAACGACCAAGATTAAAACTTTATCGATGGCTAGGATCAGCTTGGAATCAATCCGTGTGAGTTTTTAGATGATTCTCACATTCACTTAATTAACACTGATTAATTAATCAGTTTTCCTAAGTTTAGACTTAAGAAACATTAAAAACTTGTTAATAATCTAATTAAATCACTTCTAGGTGGAATTTTCAGAAATGATTTATGGGTTTTGGATATCTCATGTATTCTAGCCTCTCCACCAAATTTCATGGCTAGAACACATCCGATTGTACAAAAACTAACACTCCCTCTTAGCGAGGAATGTGTTCTAGTGCTGCACACAACACTCTATCTCTGTATCATCTTTGTTACACTGCTGATGTTTGGCTGCTGTTGTCCGCCAGTTAACGCACAACTCTGATGTTGCATCTGTGTACACTGCCATACTGCTACCAACACCGCATCTTCATTGCAACTCCCTCTCATCTATTGTTGTTGCAATTGCAACATCTGCAACTTAAAAGCATCCAAAACACTGAATCAATTGTGTTAAGTATGATGCATCTGTCTCTCGAGTCCCTGACTACTACTAGCATCTACATTGTCACTGAAGAATCTGCGCTGCTTATGTTGAGCCACCTTCTCTGTTGTCAGCACTGCTCTGTGCTCCTCAACAGCTGATTGCTATTGGTATGCAACTGTCACTCTGGTACTGAGTACATCAGCTACCATTGATCTATCCTGCTACTGAATATTGTGGGCGTCTGTATCTAGGTATTGATCCATGAGGTGGACTCCTCAAGGACCCATGCCCAATCTCTGTAGTTTTCTTGGACTACAGTACCAAATCTCCCCACCCCACTCCTATAGGTATATTCTCAAACATTGCGAATTCTTCCTCCAACCTGGAGGACAACCTGTCGATCTTTGCGGAAGCTACCTGCTGGTTTTTCTTCTCCAACTTATCCTTCTTCCTAAGAGGACACTACATTTTGTAGTGACCAAGATCACCACATCTGAAGCACTTCACCTTTGACAATTCTTTCTTCTTCTTTCTCTGCTCCCCTTGCCCCTAACTAGGACCATTTGATATGAGGGCCACATTCTCCTCCTCCTTCACCACCTTTGATCTGTTGCTACTACTGCCACTAATGGAGCTCTTTAACAGAGTTTTCCTCAACTCCTCCCACTGCAAGTTTGACCACATTTTGTCCCATTCTGGTAGCTTGTCTCTGCCCAATATTCTTTGGACAAATACTTGCCACTCCTCAAAGACACTATTCAGTGCCAACCTCACTAGGTTTGTTGGTTGAGGCGCTGCCCCAATAGCTGCAAGCTGGTCTCGAACCTCTTGAGTCTTGGTGAGGAAGGGATCTATGCCTTCCTCTTTCTGCATCCTGATGCATCTCATATTCTCCTCCAGAAACATCTTCTGCTGCTCAGAAGTGCTCTGATATATTGTGGTGAGAGCATCCCTCATCTCTTTGGTAGTATCCTTGCAAGCTATGTGTGAGACTATATGGTTCCGGACTCCATCCAGGATCAACCGCGTCGCCTTTACCATTTCCATCCTATATTCCTTTCGCTGATCTGCATCTTGGGGAATTGCCACAACACTGTCTATGTAGAGCTTCAGGTTGTATTCATCCAACACAAAGGAAATCCTTGCCTTCCAGATGACATAGTTGGAGGAACCCTCCAACCTATCCTGATCTTTCAGCCCAACTATGGTCATCTCTGATCAAGTCGAAAACTCTCTTTCCCTATGCTTGACTGTTGCTCTGCTATTCACACTCCCTTCTGGAATGCATCAATCTGCTAGCTATCATTGCCAATCTGCAACTAGAAATTTGAACTTTCGAGACTCATAGTTCCCTGAGGAAAATTTTCCCTCTGTTGTGTGTGCTTTTCTCTTCCACCCAATGCAGATTCTGCTTTTGGAACCTACAGCAAAACCCTCTGTGTCCAACTAGGAATCTGCTTAGCAAAAAACTGAATTGATGCAGCTCCCTCTGCCTGCTGGAATCACTAATCTGGGAGATTCAAACTTTTTTTGCCTACTGCACTGAAAAATCAAAGCTCCCCAAGCAACTTGGCCTGCTTGGAAATGAATTGTGTTGCCTCAAGAATTTTGTCCAGTTTCTCCTTCTGAGCAGTGAAATTCTTTCCTTTGCTTTTGAGCTTTTGACTGATCACTTACGCTCTGATACCATGTGAAAATTCAATAACTGGAATCCTATTGCAGCGACTGGTATTATTTCTTCTTATTGATAAATTAATTATTTAGTTTATTGTTATGGCAATATCGAAATAAACAAACTACAACCTTCACAAATAGAAGTTCGAAAATAAATAGCGTTGGAACTGAGAAAATACTATCACACACAAAATAAAAAATGACACCGTTGTTTCTGGACAAAAGTCCCCGGAAAAACCCAATGCGGGAAAACCGGTGCAGCAAATGAGGGTTTTATTATTATGCAACACTGAAAATCTGAGTACAATTTAGATGCCTGAAACTGGAATCCACAACAAGGAAATTGAGAAAAATTATTGAAGGGAATTACCCTTCCTCCACAACCAATCTTGGCACAACTTGCCTTCAAAAAAATCGGCCTCCTAGACCCTCTGCGTCAGCCTCTGCACTACGTTGCGCAATCTCTATGACATCGAGCCTCCAACCAGTGTTTGATGAAGTTGTTCTGCTTGCCTCTACTGAGGAAATCATTTCTCCGACACTCTGGAACCTTTGTTTGGTCTTTGGAACTAAGAGCGAATTTTTCCTTAGCTAAATCGAATTATCAATCTGAAGGAACTGCACAGTCCTCTGTGCTGCCTCACTGGGAATAACTCGGCCTTCTTGTTGCTAGCTCTCTAGATCTAGAAAACTTCCTCCGGATCACTGTCCCTTCCTCTCACCCACTGCTTCGATCTTTGGCTCTCCCACCACTGATTGCTACTACTCTAGAAATTGATCTGCCAAGGAAATCGAATTTCTAGTGTACACAAGTGTCTTTTCCAAGTGCCCATTGACTTCCTCTTATAATCCATTGTTGGAGCACCAACGACAAAGATTATAACCTAATTGATGGCTATGATCATTTTGGAGTCGATTCCTGTGATTTTCTAGATGATTCTCAACTTGAATTAATTAATGTTGATTAATTAACCAATTTTCCTAAGTTTAGACTTAGGAAACATTAAAAAATTGGTTAATAATATAATTAAGTCACTTCTAGGTGGAATTTCGAGAAACGATTTCTGGGTGTTAGATATCTCATGTATTCTAGCCTCTCCACCAAATTTCATGGCTAAAACATGTCTGATGCTACAAAAACTAACACAACACTATCGCTAAAGATAGACAATCACAAGTGTTTACATTTCCCATAAGAGAAACAAACGGAGAAGCAAAAATGAAAAACATTAACCCAGATGTGCTCTTAAACTTCTATGGTTTGATTATAGAAGATCCTGACACTTCCATGTTTGAGTTAGCTATCATATGCAGGACTTACGAATACACCATTGATGAGCAGAAGCTCAGATTGTTTCCTTCCACCCTAAAGAATGCAACCCTCCGATGGTTCATGGGCTTGGAAGGAAATATTATCACCACATGGGGACAAATGCAGCAGGGTTTTAACAACAAGTACTGGGACCACTGTAGAGAAAGGGATACCAGAGATGAAATATTCAGAATGATTCAAGGAGAGAAGAGACTCTGGAAGACTTTGAGGAGAGATTCCAACTAAGTTATAAAAGGGCACACAACTGCACTTTTCACCTAGACTCCTTAAAACTAGTTCTATTACAAGGAATCAGAGAAGATCGAATGGAAAACCTCAACTTGCTGGCCAATGGAGATATTTATCAACTCACTTATGATGACATTAAATAGGTATTCAAAAATCATTCGAGAGCCATTATAAAGAGAGGTAGAACATGCAAAAGCTCGATAAGTCCTTCCTCCTCCTCCTTGAATACTAAGAATGAAATAGGAGGTATGTTAGAAGACATGAAGACCGAGATATTACATAAATTTTCTATGTAAATGGACAACAGATAACTGAGATGAAATATTCAGAATGAGTCTCTAGAAGACTTTGAGGAGAGATTCCAACTAAGTTATAGAAGGGAACACAACTGTGCTTTTCACCCAGACTCCTTAAAACTAGTTCTATTACGAGGAATCAGAGAAGATCTAATGGAAACCCTCAACTTGATGGCCAATGGAGATATTTACCAACTCACTTACAATGACATTAAATAGGTATTCAAAAATCATTCAAGAGCCATTATAAAGAGAGGTAGAGCATGCAAAAACTCAGTAAGTCCTTCCTCCTCCTCCTTGAATACTAAGAATGAAATAGGAGGTATGTTAGAAGACATGAAGACCGAGATATTACATACATTTTCTATGTAAATGGACGCTTTTCGGATCAAATGAAAACAGGTGGAAGCAGAAAAAACATTAGCCATATTTTGCCCTCAATGCACTAAAAGACATCGTACAAACGAATGTCCTTTGAATATCATAGAAATATGCTATGTATGCGAGGAAAACCATTCCATTGATAAATGTCCATCTTTGATAGATCTAAAGGCTGTGTGCCAAGAGGAACAAAGAAGCATGGAGCAATTGTGGTTAGTCAACCAAAAGAAGCCACAATTCCAATGCAATTCCAACAAGGTATGAACTTACCTTCTCATTTCAATACTAATTATAATACTCACTATAATGCTTGTTTTGATATTTTTTCTTTGTATATTAATAGTCAAGATTTTATTTTCTATTAAATTAAACATGTTATATGTAACATTCCTTTTTCTAGTGCTGCTTATGACATGGTTAGGATGGACTTTCAGAGTTGGGGGCAGACAAATCACAGGTGCAGGATGGTGTCATCAGTGAGCCCAGGGGATTTTGGAGGGGTTTTGAGGAGTTTCTATGAGGGCCAATGGAATTTTCTTGGTATATTCCATCATCCGCACAATTTTCCTTTCGTTCCAGCCCATTCTGACAACTTTAAAAAAAATAGAGTTGTTATTGGGCCTGACTCAATTAATTACGCTTAAGGTGGCATTCCGGGGGGAATACTTAACAAAACACCTTAGTGTAATAGCTCGTTGGAACCAAAACAAGAATATCTACATGATGGGATGTTTATATGTGAGATTCCGTGACCTGAGGAGACATGGAGGCCAATTTACCCTTTTTCTACATTAAAAAGAATTTTTTAATTGAAATAAAAGAGGGAAAAGTGCTCCATTATTAGAATAAAAAAAAAGGAGGTTCTGGAGGGGTCCATCAAATCTATAAAAGAGGAGGAGGAGGCCATTGGAGGACATCTTGGATTTGACATTACTTCTTGTATGAGAGGTTGATAACCGTTCTCTACTTCATGGGTAGCCCTAGGACGAAAACCCTTGGGTGATTTTGGTGAGAGTGGACGAAAACCCACCTCATCTCCTTGGTGGATTCAGCCAGAGTTCACAGGTGCAGTGATTGATTTCAGTTCAGTTTTGGGAGGCCAGTGCAGCATTAGAGAAAATTTGTCAAGGCCAGCTTTTCATCTCAGCTATATTGGTTGTATTTGCATGTAACCTAGTTTACCTATCATAATAAAACCTGATATTATTTTCTTCTTATCATGTTATGAAATTGCACGCACTCTATCTGTTATATTTTACATGGCAGTCTTCTGTTAATAGAATGTTGATTTTACGGTGAAATTTTGGGTTGAGTCAATTTCTGCATAATTAGCATAATATCTCGTTTGTGACATTATAATGGTATTAGAGCATTAGTCTTGGCTCAGCCTGCTGGTTTTTTAGTTTCCAATTGCAGTGATTATTGTTGGAGGATTTTACCAAAAGAGCCAAAAAACCTAATTCCTACAACAAAATGAGAAAATATATCTTTGTCAGAAAAGCCAAATCATGCTAAAGAGCACTTTTATTTGATTTAGTTACCCAAATTGTCGCATTTTTAATGAATGATCCACAAATTATCGAGCAAATTGGGCCATCAAATATTTTAGAAAGTTGTCGATTATTTTTTTTAAAGAAAAGGGAAACAAATTATCAAAGGTCGATAGTATTAGAATCTGCGGCATATGAATTGGAAAGGGGGCCGACAAAATCATTTCTTTAAGAAGCCAGGGAATTATTTTGTAATGTGAAAGGGAATCAATTATTATTTAAATGGGGGCCAGCGTAACCATGCAATCACATTATTTTAGAAGGACGAATATTTAATTTTCAAAGGCCCAAACTATTAAGGTGGAATTAGTTGGCTTCATTATTCCATCATTGAGTCGATTACATTTCCGGCAATCAAAGTTTCAGTAATTTTTGGTGGGAAGTACACTATCAAGTAGAAGCCATAAAAGCTAGGTAATTCAAGCTGCAAAAACTTCTGACGGTAAAATGAATCCAGTGTTTTTTTTAGAAACAACATTTTTGGTACAGGACGCGAGCCATTTCTGAGTAGGAACGAAAGAGGAGGCTGAGCGCCAAGTGACATCAACATAGCCAAATTTTGAGGAAGTGCGAGCCCATTTCTTTTCGGCAGAAGGGCCGTTGGAGCAGCTTGTGAACATGGATCGGGGTCCATCATCTAACTGTATGCATGGGTGGTGAGAACAGTTGGTGAATACAACCAATTGTGTACCGACAACAAGAATCGAAGGATCTTAGGAAGGGAGCCAAATCGACCAGCGTAATGAAGAGCACAAAATCACATTGGATAGATTGCGAGTGTTCTGTGTTTGATCAAGTGGAAATGCTTTAAAGCACAGGAGTTGAGCTCTCTCTCTCTGTTTGGCAGCGAAGTTCTCTATCTAAGCAAGCTGAGGATTAATTAGTAGAGGGTCGATTCATAAGTTGCAAGCTTAAAGGGTGATTCATGAAGGCCAAGCTTGTGGATTAAGGAGTTGTGGTGTTGATTAGCAATGTAAAGGAGGTTATATTGGTCGCTAGGATGAGTTGGCGGCATATTTATCATTGTTGAGAGCCCAGGCGAGCGAATTTACACGTCTCCCACAGTTATGGAAGGGGCACGATCATTCCCTCCACTGGGTTCAGTTTGTAGAGATTAACAAATCCCCGTTGCACGCATTAAAACAGACGTAGTAGGCTTCCATTGACATTGTACAAGTTATATTGTTCTCATTTGTGCTACCTATGTGTGCATCACCATTGAACAACTCATATTTGGGGAAGAGACCTGGAAGGTTCTCTCTACTTGTTGGGCATATAACCAGTCCTCTCTGAAGCCGTCATGGTGGGTAAATTTATACAACGGCGTCCTTGGAAAGGGTCGAATAGTTCGAAATCTAAAACCTCTCACTAGAGCCATACTTTCCAGACTTGTAGCACTCATTGGGAAGCAGACAAGTAAATTGCAGAACAAATTTATTTTTCCTGTGATTCACTTAGGGCTGAAGGTCATCATCATTTACAATCTAGGTTGTTGGAAAGACAAGAACTGCTGGTCATGCTTGCTGTAAAATTCGATTTGCTAAAGAAGTCATAATCCTAGAGCTGTGTGCGATAGAATGTATCCTGAAGATTTGTAGGAGACTAATGTGGAGTTTTTTGTGTGGTTCAATCAGTTGTGTGAGCATCGGCTATTAACAGAGGTGTAATTTCTTAGCTCAATGTTATTACTATTCCAATCTGTTTGAAGGTGTCATTTCTGAGTTTGCACGCAACTTATTGTCTTTCCTGAGAGTGTTAGATTACCTCTAGAGTTGCGTTCACTATGGAGATATGATTCGTTGCTGGTGTGCTCATTGTTGTGAGCAAGTTGTTGGTCACGAATTAACTAAAGCTAAAGCACGTCCTGTAGCAACGGGTTCCTCTGCATATATACATACATGCCAAGTTCCTCTTGCATCAATGTTACACATTTATTAAGTTTCCTGTGGAATGATTATCATGTGCTTTATCAATTGTTGTTACGAAATTTTGAGCTATGAAATGAAGGAGTAGTATTTGATTTGATTCTGGTTCCTTTATATACATCCTATTGTATGCTTGCATTTAGCGCCAATAATCACATCTCACCTACAACAATACCAATGAAAATTTTCAATATAAACCCAGAAAGTTTGTTGAACTTTGAGAGTTGAAGGGAAGGGAATGAACAAAATCATTATTGGATGTAAGAGAGTCCATCCCTGCAATACATAGCGTTGCTATTATATTATCCCCATAGCCTTGTATATGTTGTTGTTGGGGCATCAGTAGAACTATTGAATGATGGAGTATTTAAAGCGCCTCATGAATGAACACAATAATGCTCTAGAAGACCACAGTACAAACCAGGAAAAAAAATTGAACAACAGAGCTTTGTCAAGAGAGGTTTATGCCATTCTTCAGAAGGAACAACCAAGAGATTTGCAGAAGAAACCAAAGATGGGACACAAAATATTTGCACTTGGGACATATTTGAATCACATGAGGGTCACATGGAAAGCCCTTTTCAAATTATATGAACTAGATGCACTCCTTTCTAAAGTGAACTAGTTGAAAAGGAAGAAACTAATTTGGGCTCTAAAACCAGCTATGCTTGCTCTCATACAACACAAGTTCTTGGGGGGACTTTGTGAAGGGGTCAGTGTTCTAGTTGCAACCTGTCTCATTAACATTATGAGGTTGACCGCACCTATACCTCCTTATAGTGATGAAATAATGAGGAGAGTCTTCAGACTGATAGTAGAGACCCTTCAGGATTTGGATAACAGTGAGGGTCCTAATTTTGGGAGCCATGGCCCTGGTTAGATCTTATGACATCATGCTTGATTTGGGGTGTGGTGACATGATCCATTAGATTTTACAATGTTTCTTTAACATTAAGAAACATCACCCTGATACAGTCAAAGTAAACATGTTGTCCATTTTGTCTTCAGTTATGGGAGATCGTGATGCCCTTCGCAGGGAGTTGCGGGCTAGATTGTTGACCATTTGGAGGAGAGAACAACTGGTTTCATCTGTTTTTTATGAACTAGCCGAAAGGTTGGTTGAGAAAAACATTGGGTTGTTCAGGGGACAGTTGACTAGGGAGGAGCTGCCTAGGTTGGGTGGATCATGCAACAAGAATGAGCTGAGGAGGAAAGGTCTTTGCTTCATTTGCAAGGGACCTTGGGGACTTGATCACTCATGCTTGAGTGATACTAAGGAGATGACAGAGGTGGAGAAAAGGAAGATTCCTTTTGATGAGGATTCTTCTTTGGATGAGTTCATACGAGGATGCCTCTAAGGAGTTTAGGCAGTCATGTGGAGTTGTTGACAATAGGCCAGATTTATACTCCGGTGTGTATGGTGAATAGTCAGCAGACCCTATGGGAGACATCTAAGATGATGACTCACCAGTCATGATTCAACATGGGTAGCATATGGAGGAGCATGAGTCTGCTAAGGAGGATGATATGCATGACATGCATGATGAGCCTTTTAGGGAGAGCTAGTTGGGGGTTCATGTTGAGCCCGTGATGGAGGAGGATAAGCAACCACCCTCGAGATCAGCCATTGATGAGGAGCAGGCAGATGTACATACGTCTAGCAAGGTAGCAGTGTTTGCAAGCACTCATCCTTAGGAGGTGTAAGGGTCTGACAAGACAGTTTTGCAGGGGGTTAGTAGATTGGACGAGCTTGGACTTTCCAGTCAGATGTAATGTCCCATATGAAAAAAAATTGGAACAAGCGCTTCACATAGAATCAATATTCACTTAACAAAAGATTTCCATGTAAAATTAAACAAATAGAGCACTATAATCCCATAACACAATGAACAAGAAAATTCTTAGCTTTATTATATTTAAGAGACTGGGTTTTTACATGTTGAAATAACAAAAATTGCTGAGATAGTTGAAATAAATTGGCTTTCCATCTTGGGGCTATTGCTGAAGTAGAGAACTAGTTTCTCAACCTCTCATACAAAAAACAATATCAAATCCAAGATGTCTCCAAATGACCTCCTCCTCCTCTTTAATAGATCTGAAGGATAGATCTCCAAGCCTCTAGAAGCATCTTATTTTATTATTATTCTACAATCTCCTCCATTGACTTTATCTTAAGTGACCTTTTAAGTTTATTTTATTTCACTTAAGTTAGTTTTGGCCCATTTTCTCCAATTAACTATTTTTCCTTAATTAAAGACATTTTTAACTAAGGAAAATGGTAAATTGCCCACCATACTCTCATCGGCCACTGGAAATCACTTTTTAGCATCCCATCCTGTAGATCTTCTCATTCTGGTTCCAACGAGCTATTACATTGAGGTGTTCCATCAATTAATCTCCCCAGAATTCCACCTCAAGCATAATTAATTAAGTTATGCCCAATAATAACCCCATTTTATGGGAATTATCAAAAAGTCACGGAACCAAAAACAAGATGTGTGGAACTACTCATGATGATGAATATGCCAAGCGAATGCCATCAAACCCCATAAAAACTCCTCAAAACTGTGAAAGTTTATGAATCTAACAAACTAGAAATCCTACTGCAGTACACTGATTTACATTACCTACTTGTATTCTTCATTTAACAAGCTATTTCCAGAAATATTAATGTAAATATATTGCAGCCTACACCACTATACAAATCAAGAACTAAAAAATAAATGAGACAATCATGCAAAGGAAACTTATTTTTGGACTAAACCTCATTTACACTAGTTTGCCTAGGTTGCCCTTGAGGCAAACTAGTGACAAATAAATACAATGGCGGAGAACCTGAGTTAGTTTTACCTCACTTCACCGAGCAGAATCCGGTTGATCTAGCAGCAAAACTAGCTGGCCCCGGCTACAACTTCGCTGCCCCTTCACAGTAACTACGTGGGCCTGCATGGAGCTCTCTGAGGCTCTATGTCAGCACTTCTGCCCACTGCGTTAGCTTTCTCTGTTGTTTTGGTAGTTTTCAACAACACCCCGTCTTTTTGCGTGGAAGACAAATCTTCCTCTACGATGGCCCTCCTAGCTCTGCGTCAAGGCTGCATGGGCCTAGACTGACCCAGCGTCAGCTCTCCCAGCAACTGTGTTGCCTCCACAAGTTTCTCTCCGCCTCTTTGTCAGTATTCTTGAACTAGCACTACCCCTTAGCTGCAAGATCTCCCCAATCGATTTCCCTCCTAAGAACTTCTCACCTTAGAAAATCGATTTCCTCAGTTTCTCTGTGTGTTCTCCAAGTGACCCCAAGCCTCCATTTATACTTTTCTTGTTGATAAATCAATGATCGAGATTAAGTCTCTAATCAACGGATAAGATTAAATTATACTTGATCCTTGTCTCTCAGAAGCTTCTCACCCATATTTTCATTAATGCCCATTAATATTTTAATTTTCCTAAGTTTAGACTTAGAAATCCCATTAAAAATATTAATTATTTTAATAAAATACAATCCGTGTGGAATTTCACCAAACAATTTTTCTGGCTCTTGTAGATCTCATGTGTTCTATCCCCTCCACAAAATTTCGAAGCTAAAGTACATCCAATGCTACCCAAAAATCAACAAAAACTCCATTGGGACCCCTGATGACATAAACCTGCTCCACTAACCTGGCCATCCCATTCCCTAGAAATCCACCCTGGCTGTACTATGGAGAAAAATAAAAATGGGGAAATTATAGTCCTCCCACCCCATGATTGCTTGCCCTCAAGAACTCTAAATCTGTGGACCAATTTGGTGGCCCAACACAACTAAGACCTAATGCTCAGATCCCGTACAAACCATTGGGTGATGCCCTGCTCCTATGTCAACCCAGCATCAATGGACCCCTCAATGCCCGGATCCCAAACCAATTTTTGACTGAACCTGTCATCAAGAAATCCTCCTGGATCCCAATGCCACCAAGAACAAGTATCAAGGCTCCAAGGCTCTTGCTGTGCTGTAACACCAACCATGAATGTTGCTCCATCCAATGCATACCAACTCATCAACTCTCTCCTATCCAACCCTTGGCATAAACCAAGGTCAATCTCATCATGTTGATGTTGTGCTGAAATACTGATGAGTGGCTAGCCTACATCCTGCTATCATCTGAAGCATGTAATATCCCTCACCTCTAAGGGATCTTGCAATACAATGCCTCTGACAAAAAATGATACTCCATCAACAGTGTACCAGCTCATGATCTCTCGCCAATCCAATGCATGGACACCTGTGCAAGGAATATGTCTGCTATGCTAATACTAGTCCACATTCAACTCCTGATGCTCTACCTGGTCAATCAAAACATGTCCAATAAATCTTGCCTCTCTCCCTCTAATGGGAAAAAGCGAGCAAACTGTGTTGCAAGCCCTCTCTATGAACTCTTGGAGAGGGATGCTGCCTGAAAATGTTGCAACTTTTCTATCTGCTACTATATCTGTTTGCACGTCATCAATGGGTAGACCCAAATATGGATATATTGCCACCTCCCTCGATTGATAGGAAACTTCACACTCCTTTAGTCCACCAATCTCTTGAAAAACTATCCTATCATACCCCAACATCTCCTAAATATATGTTTCTGCAAATACTATCACCTTGTTAGCTGTCTGTAGTTGTACATCTGTATGCTCCTCATCAATGGTTGGCCCCAAGGATGGCTTCTCATCTTCCTCCATCATGGGCTCAACATGAACCACCAACTGGCTCTCCCCACAATGCTCATCATGCATAGTGTGCATATCATCCTCCTCAGCTAACGCATGCTTCATCATATGCTACTCATGCTGACTCATCACTGGTGATACACTATCCTAAATGTCTCCCATAGGGTCCACTGACTGCTCACCATACACACCCGAATATAAATCTAGCTCGCTGTCAACAACTCCACATGACTCATGCTCCTCAGAGGCATCCTCGAATGAACCCATGGGCTCGTCCAAAGAAGAATCTTTGCCCTGAGAGTCAAAAGGAATCTCCTCCTGCTCTACCTCTATCATCTCCTCATTGTAACTCAAGCATGAGTGGTCAAGTCCCCAAGGTCCTTTGTAGATGAAGTAAAGTCCCTTCCTCAACTCATTCCTATTGCATGATCCCCCAAACCTAAATAGCTCCTTCCTGGTCAACTGTCTCCTGAAAAACCAAATTTTATGCTCAATCAACCTCTCGGCTAGTTCATAAGTAGCAGGTGAGACCAACTGTTCTCTCCTCCAAACTCACGAAAATTGATACCGCAACTCCTGATAAATGGCATCACGCCCTCTCATACATTATGACAAGATGGACTACATGTGTGCTATCACTGGGTCAAGATGATGTTTCGCAATGCTGAAGAAGCATTAGAACATTTGCAGGATAAGATCATCACACTCAAGATCAAACCGGACTTCATAAGTCCTAGTCATGGCCATAATTTTTAGAACCTAAAGCTTCTTTCCAAATGTAGGACCCTCATTGTTATCCAAATTTCACAAAGTTTCTACCATCAGCTCGAACAATTTCCTCATAACATCAACATTGTAAGGAGCTATAGGGGCAGTTAGTCTCATTATGTTATTGGGACAAGATGCAACTGGAAGTCTAGCCCCTTCACAAGGTTCCTCCAAGAACTTGTGTTGTATGAGAGCAAGCATAGCTAGTTTTAGAGCCCAAATTAGTTTCTTCCCTTCTAACTATCTCACTTTGGAAAGGAGGGCATCTAGCTCATCAAGTTTGAATAGAACTTTCCATGTGATCCTCATGTGCTTCAAATCTGTCCCAAGAGAATAAATCTTGTGTCCTATTTCCTGCCCCTCCTGCACATCCTTTAGTCGTTCTTTCTAAAGAATGACATAGATCCCCTTTGAGAAAAGTTTGTTATTTGTTGTTGTTGGTTTATTAAGGGAGTTTTCAAAGGCTTCAGCCATGTTTTAGTCCAATGAAGTCATGTGCATCACACACAGCATTGACTGATAGCTCAATAGAAGTACCCAATAGTAGCTAATTCAATACATAAACCTTACATTCAACTCAGCAATCGTTGGACAATTATATCAGACATTAATAGCAAGAAAGACAACAAACTCTAAGACAATACATTGCATATAGCAATACAGGGCTGCTATACCAACAGACAACTCAAGCTACGAGACCCTAACAACCACAACTTATTAGCAACTCAAGCATACAACTACAACAAGACTTAACATAACAATTTTAGCAGGGACATATACAATGGCAAAATCTTAGAAGCAACTGACTCCTGATCTCAAAGACACTCTAATGCTTCTAATACTGTCATACATTGATTGGCAGCATGCAACACCTACTCAATCTTTTGCATCAAGGGTATATAATCAATGATTCTATATGCAGAGGGAAAATATATGGCACTTAGGCATCACTCTTGATATCAACAAGTCTCTGAAGAAACATTAAAGCTTCAGTCCCCACATCTCTGTTGATTATATACGCACCTCATTGCCCAATGCACAAATGTCTAATTGGCTCAATAGGATTGCTCCCACTTGACTTTGTTAGCTGCCTCCACATGGAATTTCCTCTGTCGAGCGGCAATGAATGTTCACTGGATGTTTGAGGACGATGCACACAATCTATCCAACGTACATGCACAATGAAGCGATCTCTTGTTTGTCACCGTCGCACTAGTCTTATAATGTGTATTGTCACAACCATCAACTGGCTACATGTTACACACTTCGTCGCACTTCTTTTTATGCTCACAGGTTTCCGTAATTGCTCGCACAACGGAGATATCTAGCCCAACTTCCAATTGGCTCCCACAGCAAACACTTCATTATACACACAGGCATTCTTAACTCAGACTTGTATGGTCCAGTGATCATGCAACATCACTGCAATAATTTTTGGTAGCTTCAGCGAAATTTGGCCCTTGATCGCACATAAAGCGACAATTTGGTAGCTCGAAACCCGAACCACTCGGTGTTCTGGCTGCTGGTCAACGCTGATCTTGCTCTGCAGTTGTTGTGGCACCATGTTCAGCAGGACGTCTACATAGACATAGGGCTTTGTATCGACATCCTTCCATGATGTGAACCCCATTACCACAAAGAATGACTTTCAGAATGCGATTAGTTTATACTGTGAACTCGGCTCCTCGAATTAGATATGGATAGCTTAAGGCGTCTAGTGGAAATGATAATATGTGGGCACCCTGTCAATAGAGAATGTTGGTGGCAATGTGGGCACCTTAGCAGCAATAGGGAACACGAGATCAATCCTTGCATCCCCTCTAATATATGCTATGGCCCCACCGAAATTGCTACACGCGTTACAGACGATAGTCACCCCGCTGTTCACTTGGCCTACTAAGAAGCTCGGTCTTCGAATGTGATTGCCCTTAGTCTCTCAATAATGAAGATTCTCGGACTTTCATGCTTCACCCTTCAAGCTTGCAGACTATGAATCAACCCTTGAATAATTTGTCTTCAGCTTACTCAGAGAGAATTTTGCTGCCAGACAGAGAGAGAGCTCGACTCTAGGCGCAGTTAGCGTTGTAACAAGAGGGAAAACGCCTGCTTCCAACAACAACTCGACATTCTCTGTGGTGACTTAAGCTCTGCAACTAGTCTCGATTACCACTCAGATTATAATGAGGACTAGAAACCCGACAGACTTGTAATCTCCGCCAGGAAGGAAAATAGCATCACGCTCATGGATATAAATAGCAGCCTGCTTAGGAATTGGAACATTCACGAATTGATTAAGAAAAAAATCTTTTGCCAAATCTCGGCCTGCAAAAAGAACTGTGCCCAGCGAAAATATACGCCCAATTCACAAAATTTCGATCTCGGCTAATAGCAAATTCGATGAATTGGTGCTCAGATGAAATTTCGCACTCCCGAATTGGCTTGGAAAACACTCTTGGGTTTGAGCAATCTTTAATCTGGGCACTTGAAATTTTTTATGTGGCCCTTTTGATAATCGTTGGCTACAATCTTTAATGAAATCTCTCACGCCACCTTTTAATGATATTCCATGCCAAGACCTTTGGCTTCATAAAAAAATTGATCCCCCTTTTAAATAGTCCGCCCCTTCAAATACTTTATGGCCCTACCTCAATTTTTTGACGGCTTCCTTCTGAAAAGCAAATATATGTCAGTTCCCTTTGGCCCCTTCTAAATTTTGATTGACGGCTTTGCAAAAGGAATTAATTTTCACACCTTCACAAAATGCAATTTAATAGTTTAACCTTCAACAAGAAATATACCTTCATAGCACACCCTCCCCTCGATCTTTCTTGCAATAAAAATTGTCTCCAACAATAGAATCTAGCATATTCAAAAGAAAAATCTCAACTTGGCTTTTCAAGATAACCCACAGTTGAACCAAGATCAAAGCTCTGATACCACTGCAATGTCCCAAATGAAAAAAAAATTGGAACAAGCGCTTCACATAAAATCACTATTCACTTAATAGAAAATTTCCATGTAAAATCAAACAAATAGAGCACTACAATCCCATAACACAATGAACAAGAAAATTCTCAGCTTTATTATATTAGGGAGACTGAGGTTTTACATGTTGGAATAACAAAAACAACTGAGATCACTGAAATAAAACTGGCCTCAAATAGATCTACAATAATGTCATAATTGGCCTCCAAACAAACTGAATATCAATAAACTGCAACCTGTGAACCCTTAATGGATCTACCAAGGGAAGAGATGGGGGCTCGCCCACTCTCACTGAATCACCTAAGGGTTTTCGTCCTGAGGGTTTCCACCTTGGGGCTACTGCTGAATTTGAGAACTAGGTTCTCAAACTCTCATACAAACAATATCAAATCCAAGATGTCTCCAAATGACCTCCTCCTCTTCTTTTATAGATCTGATGGATAGATCTCCAAGCCTCTAGAAACATCTTATTTTATTATTATTCTAGAAACTCCTCCATTGATTTTATCTTAAGTGACCTTTTAATTTTATTTTATTTCACTTAAGTCACTTTTGGCCCATTTTCTCCAACTAATTATTTTCCTTAATCAAATGGCTAATTAAAGTCATTTTTAATTAAGGAAAATGGTAAATTTCCCACCATATTCTCTTCGGCCACTAGAATTCACTTTTCAGCATCCCATCTTACAGATCTTCTTGTCCCGATTCCAATGAGCTATTACACTGAGGTGTTCCATCAATTAATCTCCCCAGAATGCCACTTTGAGCATAATTAATGAAGTTATGCCCAATAATAACCCTGTTTTATGGGAATTATTAGAAAGTCACGTAACCAAAAACAAGATGTGTGGAACTGCTCATGATGATGAATATGCCAAGCGAATGCCATCGAACCCCATAAAAACTCCTCAAAACTCCATCGGGACCCCTGATGACATAAATCTGCCCCGCTGACCTGGCCATTCCCTGCCCTAGAAATCCACCCTAGCTGTACTATGGAGAAAAATAAAAATGGGGACATTACATCAGATGAGGGAAGAGCTATTGGAGATGGTGGTGCATCCATCTTTGGGTTGACCCACTGATGAGGTGCGGGTAGATGCACAAGTCGCTGTAATAGCGCTACAGTACTTTCAGGGAGCAGCGCTCTCCCAAAGTACATAGATAGGGCTTGCAACAGAGTTTGGCCACTTGTACCCATTACAGGGAGAGAGACAGGGTTTTCTCAATGGATATTCTTGACTGACCAGGTGGGATTGCATGAGTGAGGCACAATGCAGCATAAGGGACTTATCACATATATAGGTGCTTATGTATCCGATCCTTCCCACAGGATGGATTGGCGAGAGATCATGAGTTCGTATCCTTTTGATGAAGTGTCAACCTTACTCTGTGGCACAGTACAACAGGGGTGCTTAGATGAGAGGGTTACTACATGTTTCAGTAGGCAGTGGGATGTGGACCCACAGTTCATCACTGTTTCAATAGCACTAGCCCAACATCAGCAGAGTGGGGTTAGCCTCGGCCTATGCTAGAGGTGGGATTGGAGAGAGTTGGTGAGTTGGTATTCGCTTTATGGAGCAGAAGCTATAGGCTGAGACAGAGCACTGTTTGAGCCATGGGACTTGGCCGATGATTGGCCATGGTGGCATTGGGATCCAGGAGGATTGATTGATGACAGGAATAGTCAGAGATCAGTTTGGGATCCGGGCATTGAGGGGTCTGTTCATGATGGGTTGACACAGAGGCAGAGCATGACCCAGTGGTTCGTATGGGATCTAGGCATTGGGTTTCAGTTGTGTTGGGCCACCAAATTGGTCCATAGGTTTGGATTTCTTGCAAGAAAGAAATCTTGGAGTATGAGGATTTGTAATGTTCTTTTTTCTGGAGTTCCTTATGACATGGTTAGGATGGACTTTCAGAGTTGGGGGCAGACAGGGCGCAGGTGTAGATTGGTGTCATCGGTGGGCCCAAGGGCTTTTGGAGGGGTTTTGAAGAGTTTCTATGAGGTCTGATGGCATTCGCTTGGTATATTCCATTATCCGCACAATCTCCTTTCCTTCTGGTGCATTCCAACAACTTTTAAAAACAGAGTTATTATTGGGCCTCAATTAATTACACTTAAGGTGGCATTCTGGGAGAAATGCTTGACAAAACACCTTAGTGTAATAGCTCATTGGAACCGGAACGAGAAGATCTACATGATGAGATGGTTATATAGGAGTTTCAGTGACCTGAGGAGACATGGAGGCCAATCTACCCTTTTCTGCATTAATTTTTTTTAATTGAATTAAAAAAGGGAAAAATGGTTCATGATTAAAATAATAATAAAATAAGAGGTTCTAGAGGGGTCTATCAGATATATAAAAGAGGAGACGGCCATTGGAGGACATCTTAGATTTGACATTACTTTTTGTATGAGAGGTTGAGAACCCGGTTCTCTACTTCATGGGTAGCCCCATGAGGGAAACCCTCGGGTGATTTTGGTGAGGGTGGACGAAAACCCACCTCATCTCCTTGGTGGATTCAGATTGATTTCAGTTTAGTTTTGGGAGGCCGGTGCAGCATTGGAGCAGATTTGTCAAGGCCAACTTTTTATCTCAGCGATATTGGTTGTATTTGCATGTAACTCAGTTTATCTATCATAATAAAAACTGAGATTATTTACTGATTATGTTATGAAATTATATGCACCCTACCTGTGATATTTTACATGGCAATCTTCTGTTAATAGAACGCTGGTTTTACAGTGAAATTTTGGGTTGAGTAAATTTCTGCATAATTAGTAAAATATCCCGTTTGGGACATTACATCATAACCTGATATTTGAATTCGAACAAAAAACATACCCTCTTAGTCACTATTTAAATTATACCTAATTAGCATCTCTGTAGCACTATTTATTTAAAAATTCTGTTTATCACAGGGAATTTTGTAAATATCTTTTTCCAGATATCTATCCATCTGTTTTCACAGTTTTTTGCAATCACTTATCATAATTTATTTTTTTTCATCCTGTAAACTTTGCTTTCCTTTGCAGGGAGAGTTTGTGCTCATGATATGTGGATATTCAATTTTATTCATTATTGCATTTAACCTCGCTAGTTATTATGTTTTTGTTGAAAGTTCTTTTTACAGTACACAGCATATTGATGTGCGCAAAGCATTACTCCATTGCACCACTATGTGTAGCGATAATTAGATACATATCTAGTAGCCCAGCAACAGAGTCCCAAATGATAACTATTGGTACTAGGGATGTGATAAAAGATAGGGATATGGATTACCACAACAATAACAAGAGTCTCTGTGACTAATGCTAGCGAGAATGGAACTCAGGACTTATTGACTTATGTCTATGGTTTGGCGCATTTGTTTTTAACAATTCTGATTTGGACCTTTTTATGCCAATGCATGATAATCCTTTCTTTTCGTATTTTTGTAGCCTTTAAAGCTCAGGCTTATAACCTTTTGGTTCTTGTCGCATACTTCTAACTAATGTATGCGCACTTTCGCTTCCATTAGGTAGTTTTTACTGGGCACTCGGAAATTACAACTTTTGAAACAATTTAATGGATTCCTTTACGATACATTGCAGAGTGTTCCACTAGCGTTTGTTGATCGTTGGATGAGGAAAGAAAAGGTGAAAACACCGTTTCAAGTAAGACTCTTGTATGAGAAGAAATCCGAAAGTTGGCAGGTTTGGTTTGCAACATATGAGAGATTCCGTGGATTTTATTCTGGGTGGAAAGCCTTTGTTATTAGTAATGGGCTACAAGAAGGAGATAAATGTGTTTTTAAGTTGTTAGATGAGCTCCAGTACATATTTGAGGTCCATGTCATTAAAACGTGGACTCCATGACGACTGTGGATATAGGCGAAAGAAAGAAATGTAAAAAGTGCACATGTTTTGGTGTCACATGAGAAAATTAGACATCTGTAGTGAACTCCAATCATTCCATGGTGGGTATGGAAGTCACAGTCCAGTACAGGACCTAAAACGATATTGAAATTAACGATCTAGATTTGTCAATTTGAAGAAGCCAAGTTGAAAACTTTCTTTATGTGTTTTTTGAAATTTAATGTTTGTCTTGAGAGTAATTTGTTTCTAAGTACGTTCATGGATAAGAATGATGCAGCACCAGCAACTGTTGGTTTGTTCACATTTTTTTCCAATCTTATATACTCTTCCCGTTATTCACGCGAATCAAGGAATGGTAGGTATGGAAGTTACAGTCCAGTTCAGAACCTAAAACAATATTGAAGTTAACGATCTAGATTTGTCAATTTGAAGAAGCCAAGTTGAAAACTTTCTTTATGTGTTTTTTGAAATTTAATGTTTGTCTTGAGAGTAATTTGTTTCTAAGTATGTTCATGGATAAGAATGATACAGTACCAGCAACTGTTGGTTTGTTCACATTTTTTTCCCAATCTTATATACTCTTCCTGTTATTCACACGAATGAAGAAGCCAAGTTGAAAACTTTCTTTATGTGTTTTTTGAAATTTAATGTTTGTCTTGAGAGTAATTTGTTTCTAAGTATGTTCATGGATAAGAATGATACAGTACCAGCATTTTTTGAAATTTAATGTTTGTCTTGAGAGTAATTTGTTTATAAGTATGTTCATGGATAAGAATGATACAGTACCAGCAACTGTTGGTTTGTTCACAATTTTTTTTCCAATCTTATATACTCTTCCTGTTATTCACACGAATCAAGGAAGAGCCATTTCATGGTACATAGCCCCCCTGGAATGGACCTCGGGACTGGTGGAGACCAAACCACCACAGGCAGCCGTTGGACGACAGCCTCAGAGCTAAGTTCGTTTGTTCAGATTTACCAAATCCTTGTAGACAACTTAATATTAACAGGATAATACAGTTATCTTTTCTAGAAATGAAATCCCTCATATATTTGTATGCTCATCAATTATGTCTTATATATTAGGGCGAGTCGAATAATTTAAATTTCTGTATTGGATAGAGTTATGCATTCTTTCATCGTTAGACTGGAGTAATATGAGTCTTACTGTTTTATTTATGGCGACAAATGGTTCCATGTCTTACAAACGGTGGAGTTAAGAGTCTTACATTATCATTACTTACACACAGTGGAGTTGACAGTCCTACAGTTCTAGTTATGTTAAGAAACATTTTGATGATATAATTGTCTACTGAAGATTAAAAAGATTAAATTTGAGATATTATTTAACACGTTATTATGTTTTGCATAATACCGTTCCATTCTCCATTTACAGTTTAAGAATAAACAAGTTATGTTTAGAAAAATCAGTTTTAAATTTATATATATTGGTGATTATGTTTCGGTTTTGCTTGAGGTGGGTTATTAAGTTTGAGTTTGAAGGTCAAACGTCAATTATAATAATAATCAAGTTTTTTTTTTAATGGTTAGCCTTTTCTTCAACTTCATTTTTTCTTTCATATAGATCATTATCAGAAAACTTCCAAAATTCCATGTAATTGCCGTTCCAATGGATTTTTGCTTTTGTTTTTAACTCATTTTGAGATTATGTTTTTGTCCCTCGTACATTTCTCCAATTTCTCCAATTGTAACTTGCATTTTTCATTTGTCAGACATTTGTGAGTCTATATCCGCCTATATGATAGAAATAGGTGAAACTTAAAAATCAACTCAAATATCTCAAAACAGAGGATATATAAAACTATACTTGTCTATAAAAAATAAAACAAAATTACTTATTAAATAAATAAAAATAAGAATTGATATTTATCAAAATTTATGAATTCCAATATTTATAATAAAATTGAAATTTATTAATTATAGAGGTTGGGAAAAAATAAAATAACACATGCTTAAACAAAAAATGGACCATGACACATCCATTAAAATGTTTGTAGTCAATATACCTACTGTAGGTTATTAATTACAGTAAATGGAAACATGTTGTTCTATAATTCTTTGCATGCACAATTCACTTGCTTCACATGAAAACAATTGAACATGAGAAATAACGTTTCATTATATAAAGAAATTGAAACAAAAACTAATTGAACAATATTACAACCCACAAGAAAATATTCATTCATATACAAAGATCAAATATTATAGCCATCTGATAAGAGTGTGACCACTGCGAAAATTCGGCAAACCTCAAATCCTATTGCAGCCATTGATGTTAATTCTTCTATTTGTTAATTCGATTAAACAATTTACTTCTTGTGTACTACGACAAATATCGAACTAAATACACTACAATCTTCACAAAATAAAAATTGCGGAAGAAATAAAAACGCTGGAAGAATAGATGCACACACACAAATACACAATTATTTTTGGACTAAGTCCCCAGAAAAACCCAACTCAAGAAAACCAGTGCAACAACTGAGGGTTTTAATATTATGCAAAAGTAAATATGATTACAAAACTATGGATGCTCAAATCTAGCAATCCATACAAAGAAATGACTATAATAAATTTAGTGAGAAAAATCTCACTCCCACTGGCGATCCGACATTGACCTTGGCTCAAGTTGAGCTACTCTTTGTTGCCTCTGCGCAGTCACTGCGTCAGCCTATGCAGTACTGCGTCCCATAACTCGGAACTGCTTCCGTCTCGCTATATGATCTGATGTTGTCTGGAAGATGGATCCTCCTGGCCTTCAAAATCTCTCTCTCCGGCTTCTGGCACTAAATCATTGCTTCTCCCTAGCAAAATACGGAATCCCCTCCGAAGCATTGCGCTGCCTCTCTGCAATGCACTCACTGGAGCTATAAAAACTTCCTTCAACCTTACTATCCCTGTGCCTCTCTCATTGCTTCGAGCTCATCAACTCTCTCTCCAGAAACTCAACGCTACTACTCTAGAAATCGATTTGCGATGAAATCAAACAACTGGTGTGTGTTCTCCAAGCCCTATCGAGTTTCTTCTTATACTCTCGTTGAGACATCAACGACCATGATTAAAACTTAAATCGATGGCTAAGATTAAATAGAACTCAATCCATGTTTTTTTCTAGAAGATTCTCACCATGACTTAATTAATACCCTTTAATTAATCATATTTCCTAAGTTTAGACTTAGAAAATATTAAAAACTTTCAGACTTAGAAAATATTAAAAACTGATTAATTATTTTAATTAAGTTGTCTCTAGGTGGAATTCCTATAGACGATTTCTGGGTTTTGGTATTCTAGTCTCTCCACCAAATTTCGTTGTTAGAACACATTCGATGCTAAAAAACTAACACTCCCTCTTAGTAGAATGTGTTCTAGTGATGCAACCCATTGAAGGAACACCCTATCTTTGCACCACCTCTGGTCACGCTGCTAATATCTGGCTACTGTTACCCACCAACTACTATGAAACTCTAATATACGTTGCATCTGTGTTGTTGTTGGCCTTGTTGATTTGTTGCCAACATTGCATCTACACTGCAACTCCCTCTCCATCTATTGTTGTTGCAACTGCAACAACTACAATTGAAAAACATCCAAAATACTAAATCAACTATAATCAGTATGATGCATCTGTCTTCTGAGTCTTTGACCACTGTTAGTTTCTGCGTTGTCACTAAAGGCTCTGTGCTGCGCCGAATTGCCTAGTATCAGACCACTACTAGCCACTACATTTGTCACTCTGGGATCTGACTGCACCCTCTACCACTGATCCATCTTGCCACTGAAATATTGTGGGCTCTAGTAGAAAAGTTTTGATTCAAGAGGTGGATCTCCTTAAGAATCTTGCTCATCATGTACCTCTCTGGGGCTGCAAAACCAAATCACCCCATCTCACTCCTGGAGGTATATCGATGACCATGACAAACTCTTCCTCCAATCTGGAGGACAACATGTCAATTTTGCAGATGCAACCTACTAATCCTTCTTCTCATCTTTGTCCTTCTTTATGAGAGGACATTGAGTGTTGTAGTGGCCAAGCTCACCACATCTGAAGCATTTGATCTTGGAAAGGTCCTTCTTCCTCCTGCGTTGCTCCTGCTGCCCCTTTGATGTGAGGGCCACATTCTCCTCTTTTGTCACTTGCTTCGTCCCACTGCTGCCGCTAGTGTCACTGATAGTGCTCTTCATCAAATCTCACCTCATCTCCGGCTGCAGATCAGCCCACATTCGATCCCAATCTAGCCCAAAATACTCTAGATGGAAACACTATTTAGAGCTAATTGCACCAATTTTGTAGGCTGGAGCACTGACCCTACTAAAGACAACTAATCTCAGACATCTTGAATCCTAGTGAGGAGGGGGTCTATGCGCTACCCTTTATGCATCCTTGTACATCTCAGCGTCTCCTCAAGATACATCTTCCACTACTCGGAAGATCTTTGGTATAGCATAGTAAGAGATTCCCACATCTGCCTGGCAGTATCTTTGTTGGCTATGTGAGACACCACGTGATCTTGAACCCCATCGAGAATCAACCTCTTTGCTTTCTCCATCTCCTTCTTGTAGGTCTTCATCTGATCTGCATCCGTGGGGATACCTACCATTGCATTGATGTAGGCTTTGAGATTGTATTCATATAGAAGACAGGAAATTCTTACTTTCTAGGTCACACAGTTGGAGGCTCTGTCAAACTGATCATGATCTCTCGGCCCTGCTGATGCTATTTCTGCAAAAAGTTGAACTCTTCCTCTTCTCCTCTGTACAATTGCTAACTAGATGTAGGCACTCCCTACTGGAGTGGGCAAATTTGCTCACAAATGCTACCGTTGTGCAGTGACAATTCAAACTTTGGATAAGAAGTTCCTTGAGGAAAGAATTCCCTCAATGTGTGCTCTTCCTTCCTCCTGACGCTATTTTGCACCAACAAACTGCTGCAAAATAACTACGTCTCAGTTGAATATCTACTCTGCAAAAAAATAGTGCTTCTTCCTCTGCCTCTAGTAATCTTTGATTTGGAAATTTTATTCTCTTTCGACTCTCTGAGAAATAAACTTTTCCTCAAAAATTGACCCTTCTGGCCAAGGAACTGCACTTCCTCTGAGAGTTTCGAGTTGTTTCCTACACAAAGCTTCGAAGTTCCTCTTCCCTTTTGCTACTAAGCTCTGCAGTGTACGATCTGTGCTTTGATACCATGTGAAAATTTGGCAAACCTCGAATCCTATTATAGCAACTGATGTTAATTCTTCTAATTGTTAATTCGATTAAACAATTTACTCGTTGTGTGCTATGACAAATATCGAATTAAATACATTGCAACCTTCACAAATAAATATTGTGGAAGAAATAAAAATGTTGGAAGAATAGATGTGCACACACACAAATACACAGTTATTTTTGGACCAAATTCCCAGAAAAACCCAACTTGGGAAAACCAGTGCAGCAGCTGAGGGTTTTAATATTATTCAATAGTAAATATGAGTACAAGACTATGGATGCTCAAATCTAGTAATCCATACAGAGAAATGTTTGACAATAAATCTAGTGAAAAAAATCTCACTCCCACTAGCGATTTGACACTTACCTTGAATCAAGTTGAGCTGCTCTTCATTGCTTCTGCGCAGTGATTGTGTCAGCCTATGCAGTACTACATCCCACAACTCAAAACTTCTTCCCTCTCGCTATCTGACCAACTATTGTTTGGAAGATGGATCCTCCTAGCCTCCGAACTCTCTCTCTTCGACTTCTGTCACTGAATCACTGGTTCTCCCCAGCAAAATATGGAATCCATTCTAAAGCATTGCGCTGCCTCTATGTGGCTCTATGCTGCCTCTTTGTGGCACTTACTGCCTCTCTGCAATGCACTCATTGGAGCTAGAAAATCTTCCTCTTGCCTGACTGTCCCTGCCCATCTCTCATTGCTTCGAGCTCACCAGCTCTCTCTCCGGCAACTCAGTGTTGCTACTATGGAAATCAATCCGCCAGTGAAATCAAACTATTGGTGTGTGTTCTCCAAGCCCCATCAATTTTCTTCTTATAATCTCTTTTTGAGACATCAATGACCATGATTAAAACTTAAACGATGACTAAGATTAACTAGAACTCGATCCATGTCTTTTTCTAGAAGATTTTAACCATGACTTAATTAATACCTTTTAATTAATCATATTTCCTAAGTTTAGACTTAGGAAACATTAAAAATTGATTAATTATTTTAATTAAGTTGTCTCTCGGTGGAATTTCCAGAAACGATTTCTAAGTTTTGGAAAATACATGTATTCTAGTCTCTCTACCAAATTTTGTAGCTAGAACACATCCGATGCGACAAAAAAAAAAAACAATCACATGGAAATACCATTAAAATATTTATGAAAAATATAAAACAACTCAATATTATGTACACGGCAATCAATAGATTTTAAAATTAATCTCAACTTTTAAGTGACTAGTAGAGCCTATTCTACATATAGATTTATCAAAGGAATGTGATTTTGAGTGGACATCCATCTCAAAAAAACTCACCTTGTAAATGCAATAAAATCTAAAGACTCATAGGCATATGGCAATCCCACACTCTATAAAATATAGCCAATAATTATGATCCATCATTTTACATTTTGTTAAAATCTATTAAATTCCTAATCACCTTAAAATCACATTAAAGCTAAACTTTGAAGAGTACTCCATAGAAAATTTTATAAAAAAGAATCCTTAAATGAGCACGATTATTATGGCATAGAGGATGGGTCATTGTGAAAAGACCTTGAAATCTTAATGCAAGTAAAATCTCCAATAGGAACTATTACCCACCATTTTGTGGGTGATATCCCTAGGAGAAAAAATTTCTCCAAGATGGTCCTCAACCAACAACCATCAACCCCTCGTAGCAACCAACTAACTCGTTGTGTCATTTCTCCACCACCTGAGCCAACCATGTGGTACCTCACTCATCTGCCATGATCGTATGTTTGAAGGTGGGTCTCTCGAACCTAAAGGTATGCCTTGTCATTTGGTAATTGAGTATTGTAGTTTGCTTATCATGGACACTTTTGGGCATGGATTAATGGGGAGATTCAACAGAAATAATGGGCTAGGCCCGTGTTCTTGTCCCATAGACCTCTTTTTGGATATTAACATTGGACCCTAGTCTCATGGAATCTCTTTTACGGACCTTTGGGATTTAGGGATGGTACTACACAAGAAACCATGATTTTGGTTGCATGGTCCAACTCCCTCATTCACATATATTGCCTCATTTCCACTCATTATAACCCCATTCATCATTTCTCCCAACTGGGTCCACATAGGGCTAGTTTTCCCCTTCTCCTTGCCCCCACCTTGGGTCAGGCCTAGAATGGTGCCTCAGAAGTTGATGCAGCTAAAAGAAAAGTAAAAGCATAATTGACCACATTCAACGGGAAAATGTATCACAAAATGCAAAAGATGGTCGGGACAAACACATTTAACATGTGGGAAAAGCCAATACATAAACTTTACCCCACCATCATGGCCATCACGCTGGTACCTATAGGACCTAGATGAGCCCCCTTTATCATTTAACAAACCATGATTGTCCCAATCCTTGGTGAGAAATGAACCACCCTACCTTAAAAGGGGGTATCCATTCCTATATCTTACACATCATGCTCTCCCTCCTTGATCCCCGAGCAGTTAATTAAAGAAAAATCATAAAATTCAAAAAGAATATAAAGAAGGGTGGAAAAATCAAGGTCGGGGCACCTCGTGTACCACGATTTCTCCCTCCTATACATTATACACCAAAGTGTGGGCCTCCCTTTTTCTAGCTACCCTTGTACCCCAACATGTGGCATAGGGCTCCCTCTTTTTATTCTTTACTCCATTCATCTCTTAACCACATTCCATTGCCTTTTAAAGGATGTACCTTGGACATATTATCCCTTTTAGAAGTAGAAACCACTTAATGGGATATTTGGTTAACCCCATTTGGAGCTTGGAGACATTAGCATATGCCAACGCCCATTATGAAACGACATGCCATTATGAAGTCCCCACATGTTGTCCATGATTTGTAAACTCTTTTACTCGATTTCCTTGATGACTTGTTGTACTAGACGGTTAGAGGATGCATTGGATCTTATGCAGGATTGCAGGGGGTCTCCATATTGGGTTTGGTCTCCCTATATGGAGCCCTAACCCTCTAGAGGACTACATTGGCACATGTAAGGTGTGTGTCGAGAGCCATGGGCCTCCACAGGTAGATAACACTCCATTGATCCCCAGAGATGTTCAGAGATTACTCGAGATTCACTTATTGAATAAGGAAGATGCACCTAGTTCACATTTGCCCAGTCAGTCCCACAATTGTACCATGCACTTGGCAGGTGACCCAGGACTTGTACGCTGATGTGGCATTACTTGCACCATCATTTGAGCCCTTACAAATGGTCTACAGACATCTCGACTTCCTTGGAGACCCATGAGGTCACTTGTGTGCCCTCACAGCCATTGGGAACACCACAGGTTTATTATGTGGAGAACAAGGGGCTAACCCCTTGTCCATTACTTTTGGATGTCCAATTCATCAATTTAGCACTTATGGACTTCATTAGATCTATTAAATATCCCAATTACATATTATTGATTATTCGACCTCTTGGGAGGCTTATTATTTTTTTTGTGAGCTAGTTTGGTGGACTTGTCACCAAAAGATAGTTATTTGCACATTATTTTAGTTGATGGGCTAATGTAGGCTCAAATTAGGTGATTTGAACTCCTAATGAGTGTATAAATAGGAAAGACATGAATTCATTTTGTATTATCACTTAGATTTGATCATATCTTCTTGAGAGATTTTCTCTATCTTTTGAGGATGAGACTTTTTGGATAAATGGATGAATTTCGATGTTTGGTTATTTTTATTTGTCTTTGAGCTTCTATGATTGGAATATCTTGGTGATTGGATATATTCTTATTACACGTAAGTACTATGTTAATGCTATCTTGATTCTTTATTTTGCTGCATTCATGATATTGGGATTTTCACTATTCTAGGGTTAATTTACTGCTTTTCTTGGAACAAAATTGTGGAAATTGAATCTCTACATAGTGTTGTATCATGATTGGGCCATGTTTGAATGAATGAATCTTCCTAGATACATCCTTGTCTTGAAAATTTACCAAATATTGTTGAACAAAGTATAAATGACCTTGAAGCTACTTCCATTAAGCCTTAATGCCCAACGAAGTTGTCTTTTAGTCTTCCTTGACAAGCGAAAATCAATCCAAAATCTAAATCTTCCATGACTCCATCTATCCAAAAGGACAAAGCACTGGTCCTCCGCTGGTGATCACTTTAAAGCTTATTTCTTTCACCTTCCCCTTTTTTCTAGGCTTAACCCACATAGGTCACCTAGGGCATCAATTATATCACAATCTAGCCATCCAAATACTTTGATTTTTGGTCCATAACTGTGTTGGTGTGTCATCAATAAGCCCTTTAAATTTCATGAGATTCCGTTAGTGTGATCTTGAGATATCGCAAGCCCTAGCTCGAAGACCAATTCTTACCCTTGGTTTCCCTTAGGCTAGAAACCTCATTGGGATCCTTGCATTGTCTTTCATTGAAAATTCATTCCTTGATCCCTTTCCTCTCCCTAATTAGGTAAAGTATATCATTGGTTGCTAAATCCTAACCTCAGGGCCACTTGGTCCCATGTGGTCCCATGCACTATAAGGTTAATTCTTCAAAGATCACATGAAACCCAAGTTTCTACAAGAATTCTAGGGCTTAGGGATCTCCTTTATAAGACACATACTCAAAACCTAACCCTTGAAATTCTCCCCAAGCCCTTCCTTGATAGCCTTCCATCTTGTCTTCCAAGATAAGAAAGCCACAATCTTGAGCCTCTCTTGTGAATAGGCTTTTAGGATCACCTTTCATCCTATCTTTGATCTATTCATCTTTGTTATCCTTATCATATCAGGTCTCCTCCCATCAATGGAAGTCCGTAAAGAGTAGGGAGATTTAGTTGAGGTGATAGTGGGATATTGCTCCATTGTTGCCCTTGACCTAGCAATTGTCCCTTTAGGACTCCCTCCGAGGACCCTTGCTAGTTTAAGAGGTTAAATTTTGGCGACATTGTCAGGGACACGAAATGGGTGTTTTGTTCCCCATACAACATATTTACATAACATTATTGGCGACTCCATTAGAAGAACGAAGCCCTAGTTCTTCATTGAACTTCAAAGTCAATGCTTGTAGGGTGAAGCAAGCATTTTTTAAGGCAATTTTAGTTCACCCTGGCAACTCCCATGATATCAATATATAAATATCAATGGCTTCTAAAAATCTTCATGAGTGGTTTCTTAGTTTGAATGTCACATGGGTTCTAGGATACCCGAATGGCCTAGAGTGGAAGTTTAAGCAAAATATGCCACAATACAAGGGTGATCTACCCACAACAATGGACCACATAGAAAAACTTATGAAGCATGCTTCCAAAGTTAATGTGGTTCATCTAGATATCCTCATGGCATTATTTATTTCTTCTATTGAATAGAAGTTTCGAGGTTGGCTCAACTCATGTGAGCCTTAAAGCATTTCATCATTTACCAAGTTGCACAACAAATTCATAGAGTATAAGCGACCCAAATTCCAATCTAATGAAGCTGCTTGTGAAAGCCTAGAGGAAGCCCTCAGAAGGGAAGGTCTCATTAGTCAAGATGAAGAAGTTGGAGATAACCTTGAGGATATTAGTAATAAGTAGGGTGATGAGTCCTCCTTGGGTCCACATGATGAAAAGGATGATCTTGAGGACACATGTGTTGGGAAGAATGAGTCTATGGAAAGTGAAGTTGACACTAACCTTACCTTTCTCAAGGATAGTACTCTCGATGATTCTCCTTTTGAGAACCTTGAGGAAGGTGATCCCATTAGCCCCTTAGAAGATGACATTGGAGATTATTTCCATATTGAAAAAGGGAAATGGGAAATTTTTGGCCCTAAATTTTACTGTGCTCCCAATTACGACACTGACAAGGAGGATGAGGTTGAGAGTGGTCCTCCCTTTTTACCAAGCATTACTTGCAATGACATATCCATAGAGACCTTTGGGCAGGAGAAACATTATTTTCCCTTACATGAAGAAAGACAATTGGAAATGATCGATTCTCCTTTTAAAGGAAACCTAACCTTTGATGCTTATAATGAGCCTGAGAGTATATTCAAATCACTTGAGCCTCTAGAATTGGATTTTCATGATCCCGTTGAAATCTCACCTTCCCCTTTTTCCATTTCTATTGCTCATCATCTTGAGTCCTCATCAAGTGATTCCCTCACCCCTTGTCATATGATCTCAAGTTATTGTGAGCCATTTTCCCCTTTTGAGTATAGTGTCGAGGAAGAGTCCCTCATTGATTATACTTTACTTCCTTGGACACACCCTCAAGGTTTCGATCACTCAATGACCTCCCCTTGCTGATGTGTCCCTCACATTGAGCAACATATTTGTTGCACTCCTCCTTTCCCTCACCCTTCATTCCCTTGTGACCATCACATTGAGAAACATATTTGTTGCGCTCCTTCTTTCCCTCACCCTTCATTCCCCTCTATCATAACCTTGTGACATCTTCAAAGCATGATATTAGAGGCAATGATTACGATAAGGAGTTATTAAGAGTGAACTTTCAATCCATCATTGTGTACTTATAGGGAACGCCACACATTTCTAGGTTGACCTATCCCCCTGCTCTTAGGGCTTCCTTTGACATCAAATGGAGATTGTGTTTTCCTGCCTCCCACCCACTTCACCCTCCATGTGATTGTGTCCACATTTGCTCTGGGTTTTGTTTCATGAGTAATCATACTGGTAGGGATAAGTATAATGACATGATAATATGTCGGTTGCACTGGCTTTATGATTACAATTAGTATTTCTCTTACTATATGCATGTAGAGTAGGATGCATTGCATGTTGTTTTCACATTACAACTAACATCATATGATATTTCTCATGATAGATTAGTTGCATTTATATTTAAAATTTGCACTTTACTTCTATGAGTCGATTTTATGGGCCTAATCCAAGCATGTGCAATCATGAGACACCGCAAAAGCATGTTTCTTGTGTCTTTCATCTATCATATGTGCAGATAACATGTCTACAGTAACCAAGAGATTGTTGGATTTCTCGTGACCTCCCGTTTGAGTAGCTTCGTCCACTTCTTCGAGAGATCATGTCCCAGTTGGAGCCAGATGTTACCCACCATTTTGTGGGTGATATCCCTAGGAAAAATGTTTTCTCCATGATCTGAAAATGGGGCACTTAGGCTTCTTATCTAATTTACAAGAACTTCTCCCACTTCCAAAGCTTAAATATTCCTAGGTCTTTATGATTAACCAATGCGGAATTAAATGTGTGCTTGAAAATAAGGTGTATGCTGGTGTTTATTTTAAAACTGTTTATGTGCTTTAAAACTCTGTTGTTTATGCTGATATAACATGCATATAACAATACAACAATGTAGTAAATAAAAACACATAAGACATCAATTTAATATGGAGTTCACCCAAAACTTTTGGGCTACGTCTCCTTGAGCTCTAGTCAACTCAACTAGGCTCTCTGGGTTATGGTCTAAGTCCTTTTACAAGCTCCACGCTCAACTCCACTGGTTTACACATAACACAATGGGTTCAGAACACCATCTTATCCCCTGGATCTGGCTCTGGCTCTGGCTCTGACTCGTGACTCTTGGCTTTGGCTCGTGGCTCTGGCTCTTGGCTCTAGCTCTGGCTCTGGCTCTAGCTTTGGCTCTGGCTCTTCGACTTTGGCTTTCTGCAACCTTCAGCTCTCTAGCTTTTCACTTGAGCTCCATGTGACCCCAAAGACTTCGTCAACTGCTCTGCGTAGGAGCTTTTCGCTCTCTTGCTTCTGCCTTGCAACTCCCTTACTCTCTATTGAGCTCTCTGCCTCCTTTGAGGTACTTCTTCAGCTTTTCGGCTACCTCAGCCATTTTCTTTGTGATTCATTATCCCTTTGCGACTCTGCGGCTTCTTTGCTCCCTGTCAGTTAGACTGGCCATCTAGCTCTGCGGCTTCGTGGCTTCAAAATGCATCATTCCTTGTAAAAATTCCTTCTTGTAGCGTGGCATGATGATCAGGAGCGATTATAGAGTTTACGGGGCCTTCTCATAGGCAAAAGCCTAAAAATTGAAAAAATCCCATTACACAGGTATTTTCTAGAAAATACATTACCGGCCGTGTATTTCGGACGTGAAATTCCATTCAATCACCCCTAAAATCCCTATCGGGTTTGCCATTAGGTGTTATATCGCATCACATAGACATATTGGGTAAAATCCCAAATACATGGGAAAACCTTCAAAAAACCGACAAAGCGCTTTCTATCGGAATTCAAAATTTATCAAATCTGCCCTATTCTCGCATCGATTCTGCCTTTGGCCGCTATCACAATCCCCATCGTTGATCTACAGGATCTCTGATCCAACGGTCAATATGCGATTTCGGTTGGCTTAAGGGTATGAAGGTTACCAACCCGAAAAGGCGGTTTTCCTCTCTCCTCCGCCATCCGCGTGTCGATCAGTGTGTGGGATCGGGCAGAGCTAGCCCAATACCATTTACCGCTTGAAGCCTGCCTGAAATCTTGCCTTTACGGAACTCAAATCTTATGAATTGCCTATAATTCCCATTTAGGTCTGTCTTTATATCTTTCCGGTGTTTTCCTTTGTATTTCGGTTTTACACCGAAAAGCGTTAATACACAAAATCCCTTTTACAGGATTTCAAATTTTATAAATTGCGCTTATGAAATTCGTCGGGTCCGGCGATCGCCGATTGTCGATTTAATCCTGGCTGTCCATTCCATTCCCTATCCGACGGCTAAGGTTGCACATCACAATCGCTATCGCATGTCGCATCGCATACGACCTCGGGGTTCTGTACGTTGCCGATACCGATTCGTTGATCAGATCATCGGCAATCGGCATATCGCATGATCGCAATTGCCAAGTCCAGGGTCCCGATATCGCATACATGTCTGCCTCTGATCCGATACGTCGGATCAACCAATTGGGGTTTCTTCCTCCTCCACTTAAGTTCGCCTCTTGGACCATCTTCGATGCGATTTCCTTTTATAAGGATTTTTTGCCATTTTTAGGGGATTTTGCCTCTTTTTGCAAAGAACAAAGAGCATCTTCTTTCTGCGATAACTTCTGCATCGTAAGTCCATTTTAGCCCATTCAAATTGCAATAGATTCAGAATGAAAAGATCTCTACAATGGGGCTATTTCCAGGAACTTCTTTAGACTTTCATTTTCCTTTGTGAGGAACACTTAGACTTAGGAGTCTATCCAAAATCTATTTTGGATCATGCCTTCCTACTAAAAAAACTTTTGGTCTCCAAAAGACTGATATACTGATATGAACAGTAAATGAGAGTAACAACACCCTCTTCTTTCAACCTCCATACACTTGCCTTGCATAGTGCCTCTAAACCAAAGTCTTTGATCACTTTCCTTCCTGGATGTGCTAGTTCTCCTGGGAAGAACTATCTTCTTTCTTGACCTCATGCAAAACTTCTGTTGAGATGGTCATAGAAGGTAGTTTGAACTTTTCTTTTTCGATCATTGATCCATGGTGGCTCAAACCAGTGTGAAGTACATCTGCTCCACAAAACTTTCATTTGTACCTGTTTGACAAGCTGCCAATAACAACTGTTAACAACAACAGAAACACAGACAACAACTGGATGATCTAAACTCCTGCTTCAACAAAAGAAACAGATTTCACATCTCGTGAACACCTCCATGTCTTACATTTGCATACAAATGATGGACTAGATAACAAGCCCAGAAAACATGCCTTTACAACAAATGACCCTTCAAGTCAAGCACATAGAAAAAGACCATTAGGACTTTTTTTCAAAAGATGAAACAATTCATCATTATCTCCATCTTGGAGACCAAGTTAAATTTTCTCAAGTCAACATGGCATCACATGCATGTCAAAGCAATAAACCCTGCAAGTTAATTAAACATACATGTTTAAATACAAGGAAATCATCAACATCCCTTTGTTCATGCATCTCATGCTCATGCATGCATTTCACCCTTCAACTTTCACTTAAGCATGTTGTACTTTCGAAGCTAAATGAAATATAATGTTGCAGAAATAAATGCAAACAGATGCATCAATATACATGCAATCTTAATCAGATAAGAAATCTAACCATTTCTTACCAATCCCTTTCAAAGGTACTACCTTTGTCTGCGCATCAGCATCATCATGTGAATCATCCTGAAACACATCATCCATGGAATCTTCCTTTCCATTTCTGCCATCTTCTCTTTCCACTTTCTTCAACTTTTGTGGAAGCATTGTTGGATTCAGAGTCCAACATTTTTCAGCAAGATGCCTTTGCTTATGGCAGTAAGTGCACTACCTGTGCATCCTTTTGACAGCATGATTTTCCTTGTCCAATGGACCTTTGGCTTCTTGTTTCCTTTCCTTGAAAAGTTTCCTATATGTGGCCATTCTCTTCCAACATCTAGAAACATTATGGTTATCCAAACCACAAAAGGAACATGCAATTATTTTCCCATATCTATGTGGAAATTTATCATGCTTTGCAGAATCAAAAGGAAAATGTTTAGATCCAGATTTATACCTACCACTTTCACCTTTATTTCCTTCATGAGGAGGTGAAGCAAATGAAGAAGTGGCTCCCTTTGAAACACCATCAATATCTTTAAGGCTGTTAGAGTCTCCACAACTCTCTGGTTCAAGTGTGTGCTTTTGAACACCTGCATCCTGCAAATGATGTTTCAAGCTATTGCATTCCTCCTAAATACAATCTTCACACTCTTCAATGCAACTCCTTCTTGAAGCTGTTTCAATGGCCTTCATGGTAGCTTTGGAACTTTTTCCATGAGACTGTCCATAGCCAAGACCCAAATACTTATCATTTCTTCAACCATTATTGGTTCAACAATACCTTGTGCATGTTTTCTCAAGCCCTTTCTTTCATAGCCCATCTTGGACATTATCTTGGAACCTATGTGTTTAGTATGTTTTCCAAAAGAACCAATATAAGCATTCTTAGAGGAATTTGAAGACAAACATGAACTATTTACCTCTTCTTCAAGCTGATACTTGCCTAAGGCTTCTTGGGCAACAAAAAGTTGTCTCTAACTCATGCATCCTTTTTCAGGTTCATATGTGCAATATGAAGTTGCCTCTCCATTCCCTGCAATTTGTCAGAAAGCCACTGCTTCCCTTCCTCCACGAAATTCAACTGCTCGCTAAGTATGTTGCTCTTCCTTCCATCCTCATACATTTCTCTCACCATATCCATCACGGTGGACAATTCTTGCTTCATGTTTTCATCAAAGAGTCTTGTGATGAAGAAAGAAGAATTTGAGGACTCATTTGTAGAAGTTGTCATTATACCAATGAACAAAAGAACTTCAAACAAGATTAATAAAGAGCTTATTTAAGCAACCTTTTGCAACAAACCTCTTGTGCTTCAAGGATTTCCTTGAGGTCCTTTGGGTAGAAGAATGCCTTCAGCCTTTCTTCCTTCTTGTCCTTCCTAGACTGAGCTACCAATAGCTTTCCCTTCACTTTTGCAAACTCAAACAATAGTCAGTCTGCAAACAAGCATACAATCAACCTTTGACTGTTTAAACACCTTTCAGACAAGCAATCTTTGCTCTGTCAATCAAGCATTCTGATGTAACCTTCTTTGAAGGTGTGGTTAATCAATCTCAAGCTCTGATTCCACCTGATCTGAAAATGGGGCTCTTAGGCTTCTTGTTTAACTTACAATAACCTCTCCCACTTCCAAAGCTTAAATATTCCAAAGTCTTTATGATTAACCAATACGGAATTAAATGTGTGCTTGAAAATAAGGTGTATGCTGGTGTTTATTTTAAAACTGTTTATGTTCTTTAAAACTCTGTTGTTTATGCTGATATAACATGCATATAACAGTAAAACAGTGTAGCAAATAAAAACACATAAACAACAATTTAATATGGAGTTCACCCAAAACTCTTGGGCTACGTCTCCTTGAGCTCTAGTCAACTCAACTAGGCTCTCTGGGATTATATTCTAAGTTATTTTACAAGCTTCACGCTCAACTCCACTGGTTTACATAGAACACAATGGGTTCAAAACACCATCTTATCCCCTGGCTCTGAAACTCTTGGCTTTCTAGCTCTCGACTCTGGCTCTGGCTCATGGCTCTTGGCTCTAGCTTGTGGCTCTGGCTCTTGGCTCTGGCTCTGGCTCTCACTCTGGCTTTGGCTCTTTGGCTCTGGCTTCTTTGGCTCTGACTTTGGCTTTTTGCAACCTTTAGCTCTCTAGCTTTTCACTTGACCTCCAAGTGACCCCAAAGACTCCCTCAGCTGCTCTACGCAGGAGCTTTTCACTCTCTTGCTCATGCCTTGCAACTCCCTTTCTCTCTATTGAGCTCTCTGCCTCCTTTGAGGTACTTCTCTGGATTTTCAGCTACCTCATTTGTTTTCTCTGCAATTCATTACCCCTTTGTGGCTCTGCGACTTCTCTGCTCCCTGTCAGTTAGACTGGCCATCTAGCTCTGCGGCTCCGTGGCTTCAAAATGCATCATTGCCTGTAAAAACGTCTTCTTGCAATGTGGTATGATGATCAGGAGCGGTTATACAGGTTTCAGGGTCTTCTCATAGGCAAAAACCCAAAAATTGAGAAAATCCCATTATACAGGTATTTTTCGGAAAATACACTATCGAGCGTGTATTTCGGACGTGAAATTCCATTAAATCGCCCCTAAAATCCCTGTCGGGTCCGCCATTAGGCGTTATATCACATCGCATAGGCATATTGGGTAAAATATCAAATACACAGGAAAACCTTCAAAAACTCGACAAAGCGCTTTCTATCGGACTTCAAAATTTATCGAATCCGCCCTATTCTCGCATCGGGTCCGCCTTTGGCCGCTATCGTAATCCCCACCATTGATCTGCGGGATCTCTGATCCAAAAGTTAAATGTGATTTCGGGTGGCTTAAGGGTATGGAGGTTACCCGCTCAAAATTTCGGTTTTCCTCTCTCCTCCGCCAACCACGTGTCGATCAATGTGTGGAATCAGGTGGAGCCAACCCAATACCATTTACCGCTTGAGGCCCGCCCGAAATCCCACCTTTATGGAACTCAAATCTTATGAATTGCCTATAATTCCCCTTCGGGTCTGGCTTTATCACTTTTGGGCATTTTCCTTTGTATTTTGGTTTTTACACCGAAAAGCGTTAATACACAGAAAATCCCTTTTACTGGATTTCAAATTTTATAAATTGCGCTTATGAAATTTGTCGGGTCCGACGATTGTCGATCACTGATTTAATCCTGACCATCCATTCCTTTCCCAATTCGACAGCTGAGATTGCACGTAGCGATCGCTATCGCATGTCGCATCACATATGGCCCAGGGGTTCTGTATATCACCGATACTGATTCACCGATCCGATCATCGACAATTGGCATATCGCATGATTGTAATCGCCAAGTCCAGGGTCCCGATATCGCATACATGTCTACCTCCGATCCGATACATTGGATCGGTTGATCGGGGTTTCTTCCGCCTCCACTTAATTCTACCTCTTGGACTATCTCTGATGCGATTTCCCTTTATAAGGGTTTTTTGCTATTTTAAGGGGATTTTGCCTCTTTTTCCAAAGAATAAAGGGCATCTTCTTTCTGCGATAACTTCTGCATCCTAAGTCTATTTTAGCCCATTCAAATTATAGTAGATTCAGAATGAAAAGATCTCTGCCATGGGGCTATTTCTAGGAACTTCCTTGGACTTTCATTTTCCTCTGTGAGGAACACTTAGACTTAGGAGTCTATCCAAAATCCATTTTGGATCACTCCAAGATAGTCCTCAGCCGGCAACCAATAACCCATTGCAGCTACCAACTAGCTCATTATGCCATTTCTCTGCCACTTGAGGCAGCTATGTGGTCCTTAACTCATCTGCCATGATTGTATATTTGAAGGAGGGCCTCCCAAACCTAAAGGTATGACTTGTCATTTGGTAATTGAATATTGTAGTTTTCTTATCATGGACACTTTTGGGCATGGATTAATGGGGAGATTCAGCGGAAAGAATGGGCTAGGCTTGTGTTCTTGTCCCCTAAACCTCTTTTTAGATGTTAACCTTGGACCTTAGTCCCGTGGGATCTCTTTTACAGACCTTTGGGATTTAGGGATGGTATCACATGGGAAACCTTGATTTTGGTTGCATGGTCCAATTCCCTTATCCACATATATTGCCATCTTTACACTCATTATAACCCCATTAATCATTTTTCCAACTTGGGTCCACATTCCTCCACTAGTTCCACATAGGGCTAGTTTTCCCCTTCCCCTTGACCACAACTTGGGTCAGGCCTGGAATGATGCCCCAGAGGTTGATGCAGCTAAAAGAAAAGTAAAAGCATAATTGGCCACATTCAAAAGGAAAGTGTACCACAAAATGAAAAAGATTTCCGTGACAAACACATTTAGCACATAGGCAAAAGCCAATACATGAGCTCTACCCCACCATCATAGCCATCACCCTGGTATCTATATCCCTAGATGAGCCTCGTTTATTATTTAGGAACCCATGATTGTCCCAACCCTTGGTGGGAAATGAACCACCCTACCTTAAAAGGGGGTATCCATTGCTATATCTCACACATAATTCTCTTCCCCCTTGAGCCCCAAGCAGTTAATTAAAGAAAAATCATAAAATTCAAAAGGCATATAAAGAAGGGTGGAAAAATAAAGGTCAGGGCACTTTATGTACCGCGATTTCTCCCTCCTACACATTATACTCCCAAGCGTGGGCCTCCATTTTTCTAGCTACCCTTATACCCCATCATGTGGCCCATGTCTCCTCCTTTTCATTCCCTATTCTATTAATCTCTTTACCACATGCCACCACCTTTTAAAGGATGTACCTTGGACACATTATCCCCTTTAGAAGTAGAAACCATTTAATTGGATACTTATTTAACCCCATTTGGAGCTTGGAGACATTAGTACATGCCAAATCCCATTATGGAAGGGCATGCCATTATGAAGTTCCCACCTATTGTCCATGCTTTGTAAGCTCTTTTACTCTATTTCCTTGATGACTTTTCATACTAGAAGGCTAAGGGATGCATTGGATATTATGTAGGATTGTGGGTTGTCTCCATCTTAGGTTTGGTCTCCCTATACGAGGTCCTAACCCTCCAGAGGGCTACATTGGCACATCTAGGGTCTGTGTCGAGAGCCATCGGCCTCCACAACATTAGAAAACATTCTATGGATTCCCAGAGATGTTTAGAGATTTCTAGAGATTCACCTATTGGATGAGGAAGATGCACCCGGTTCACCTTTTCCCAACCATCCCCACAATTGCACCATGCACTTGACAGGTGACTCAAGACTTGTATGCTGATGTGGCATTACTTGCACCATCATCTGAGCCTTTACAGATGGTCTACACCAATGTTGCACGAAGTGGGAATGCGGAAGTGTCATTTCCCAAAAATCTAGGAAGCGAAACGTCTACTATATATATAATATTAGAGAGAGAGAGAGAGATTTATTTTTTTTTCATTTATATTAAAAACATCCAAAATACCAAATTAGTTGTAGAAAATATGGCAGCATGCATATTTTTACATAAATCAAGATAGATATGGCATCCATTGTACATTAATGATTAATTATTCGAGCATCAACCATTTAGATGCATCAACCTTCTGAGATCTAGATTCTTCTCCTCTTGTCTAGCCTTTGCCTCTACCTCAATTGTCTAGGGATATTAGTCAACATTGCCCAATTTTGATCAAACTACCTAATCCAAGACTTAAAATATGGTAGAAAAAGCTTAACATGCTTGATCGATGATTTTGACTTGATTGAAAGGTAATTGTTTGCTAAGAGCATGACAAAGGAGTTCAACGATTAATACCACCAACACTAAGGTACATATAGGGCTTGGTGCTCTTGATTAAATGATAATCACATACCTTCATACATCATATAACCTAATGAAATGACACAATCCCATTGATCCTGAATTCCTGAAAACTGTTAAGACTGCTCAATTTTGAATAGGATATGAAATTCTATTTTCTCCATATGAAGTTCAATGAGGCTAGAACCACTCTCAAACATCCCAAGTCATTTCATGGTAATGTTAAAAATTTAAGTAAAAGGATGAAAATGAAAAATTAAGGAAGCATATAAGGAGCATCTAGGAAGCATCTAAGGAGCATCAAGGGAGAACCTTGCGAGCATTCAAGAAGCCCCAACCCAACTTAAGTCAAAGAAAAAATAAAATAAAATATTTAGAACCCTATGAAACCTTGTGGAACCGCTTGTCTCCCTTCGCATCTGCTTGGGATCCATGCCCAATCTGCCGTGGATCCGAGGAGGATCTGTCGTCGGATCCGTGGTTCAAGCTGGCACAGTTTTGAATTTCCAGGAACCGTCTTTGCCGGCCTCATCTGCGGTTCTAAAATTCCGAACTGCGGATCTGATGACAGATCCCCCATGGATCCATATGGGTCGCGGATCTTGGTTTGGATCCTTGGGGTTAGGATGTTTCGTGCAACACTAGTCTATAGACATCTTCGACTTACTTGGAGACCCATGAGGTCACTTGTGTGCCCTCACAACCATTAGGAGCACCACATGTTTATTATCTGGAGAACAAGGGATCAAATGTGATATTCCCACTTAGCATTTTGCTAAGTTAAATATCAATTTTGCTCATTTTTGTTTTATTACATGGATTCACTTAGGAAAGAGGGGTTAGAGGACCCACATTTGATTTTTGTCTTAAGACACACCCAAACATTAGAGCTAGAGGGAAAAATTGTGGCTTTGGTGGAGCGTGTGGGCTAGCTCATAAGATTTTCGGCCCACATGGGAAGTATGCTCTCATTGGAGTGGATTGGGTGTGGGAAGTTAAAGCTGAGACCACATGGGAATTTTGGAGGCACCTTGACAAAAGGAGGAAGGAATTCTGATTTGCTCATTCATTCATCATTTGCAAAATTTTCTATGAGAAGAGCACGCTCGAGCTAAATCCAGGTCTGCAAGTGTTGTTTAGCACACTAGTGTCTTCGAACAGAGATCTCAGCGCTTGCTTTAGTTGACTTTGAGTGCCAACCCAAGGAGGGAGATTCACCTTGCCTTTTCACACTACCAGAAGGAGGGTCAATTTTCTAGGAGAGAAGTAGTTACAACAACATAGGGATTGTGTATTTTTTGGTGGGAGCACTCCAGGAGGTGGAGGAGTGTAGTGGCCAATCTAGGGTGCTAGATTAGACTAGATTTATTATCGACCAGGGTAAGTAAAATTCGAGGCATGTGTCTAAAATCTATAGACATAAAGGATTCCTAACTGAGTGTTTGTTGTGATAGGCGACAATACTTCTTTACAGAAGGTTAAGATATGTTTCCCCTCACCTTAACACTCAGATCACCTAGGTTATTTAACTGTCCTAAGGATACAACGTATGGCTAGACTGAGATTTTAATCCCCTTACAAGGATGCTATGCACAAAAGCTCTGTCTAGTTAATACTGAAGCATTCATAAAGAAATCAAAAGCACATTGAACTTTAAATGCATAATCAAATAAAGTCTATGGAGATGCTTTAAAATATGACGATGGATCAAATCTCTTACAAGACTTGGTTCAATGATCTAATGATAAGATCTTCAAGCTATCACCATAAATACCATTTGTGAGAATTCATAATCAAATCGACAAAGGCATGAACATGGAAATAACATTAAACAGTATGTGTTCTATGTAAATTCAAAAGCTGCTAAGGAAACGAAATTAACAGTATACCAATCCACGCAGGGCCCGTCCACGTTTCAATGGTACACTGGAATGAACTCAAGCAACGAGAGTATTAACGCATAGACACTGTTGGAGTAAAATCGTAACTATATTCAAGTGCTGAAGATTGCAATTACATACAGGAGTTAGGTTCTCAAAACAATACACAGAGATAATAATCGTAATTGTCTTCTAAAACAAAAATAATACATAGTCTTTATTTGCCTTCCTATCTGAATCGAATGTACATTCATTAAGCAGATGTTTCTGCTTTTACGGTGGAGTGATTTTTGGTCATTCTAATATAAACCGATTTCCAAAAAAGACAAAACGAAACCGGTTTGGAAACCATGGCTTTTACTGCCTTTGTAACCAAAAGGCTGGGGTTTGACCCAGCGTTGACCGCATAACTAGGAGCTTTTGATCTGCTGTAAAATCGATTTTTCTCCATGCATGTACATTCAGGAGCTCGTTCCTATCCATTGCTTTGGCTTCTCTGTTATGCCATGTGTTAGATGATAACCCATTTACAGGATTTTAGGACTTCCTGTAATCTTTTTGTTGAAAATTCCTAATTTCTAACATAAAAATTCATAAATTAACTTTAATGCAAATTAACAATTATAATGCTATTAACTAATCAATTTCGATGGATGTAAAGGGGTCTATGGAGGAAAAAGATAGACAAATGATGATGTTTTTAGAAGAAAAAGATGGTAATGGAATGGTACCAACATCTCCCCCAAGCTTAATGTCTTAGCATGTCCTCATGCTAAGCCTGATGTGCTGCCTCTATACTCTGTCCCTGCCTGTACCTCTGCTGCCTTTAATAATGCATCTATGTTCTTTTTAGCTTGGGCTTCCTTCTGGATGTGGAGCTCATGCTTCAAACTCTTGTATTTCTCCTTGAGGGCTTTCTTTTGGGTATACCATTTAGTTTCCCACTTGCAAATGTCAATCTGTTCAGCCTTGAGCTCTTTAATTTGCTCCTTAAGCTTCTCATTCTTCTGTTGGGTTTTCTTACTCTGAGTTTTCAACATCTCATTCTCCCTCTTAATAAATTTTTCCAGCATGTTGGCCTCCATCAATTCTTCTTTTAATTTTTCAATTTGCTTTTCCAGCACCCTTTGTTTCTTAATTGCAGGCGGTGACTCCTTTCCTTGCCTATTGTCGCTCTCAACCTCCATTTTGGCTTCTTGTCCATGCTGTGAGTGAGCACCACTCTCGATGTCCATCGGTGCATGTGCATTTGATTCGGGTTGATCTTCTTGTGGCTGGGTCTTTTGTGCTCTCTTGGATCTTCTTGTATAGGTAGTGAAAATTTTATCTTGCTCCATTTTCTGAGCAGCCTCTTGTCTCATCTTTCTCGTCCTCACACTACTACTGGGTGGAGGGACATTACTTGATTTATGCACATGAATCTCTTCATCAATGTCAAGCATAAATCCTGAGTGCTCTCGCTGTTCTTGCTCATCCTCTCCATCTTTGATTTTATTGGCAACCAGGAATTCCTTCCATGTCCTGCCCCTTTTCTGCACTTCAAATTCAATGAGAATCTTAATTAACCCAAAATGATATAAACTTTTGTCCTCATTACCTTTCTGCTTTTGGATAGTCTTTGACATCTTGGTCAAGCTTTGTAAGAGGAAATATGGTAAACTAATAGTGCACTGCCCCTTTAAATGTAACAGAAGTTTAATATGGTACAAATAGACTATGCTATATCCACTCTCATACGTAACAAACTTTTGGATGATATACACCATTTCGTCCCATGGATGCATCAACCAGCTCCTTGGGACACCCTTCTTCCAGTTAACCGATGAAACCCTCGACCTCGACATGAATTGGGTCCATGATTTCTCTTTGAATTGTTTAGTTTTGAAGTACTTCTCTCCTTTTGGGCTGATCCCTAAGGACTGTGCTATAGTGTCTTCTGAGACTCTAAATGAGAAATTACCTATCAACGCTTTCTCCCCATTAAATGTAAAGGCAAACTGTTTAGTCACTTCCTCATTGCTTCCATTAAACTTCTCCAAGAAGGGTAGCCACTGTTTCTCTCTTAAAATTGCAATGCAGTCATCGTGGTACTGAGAAATATCAAATGTGTTTGGCTCTACTCTTTTAGTCATTTTGACAAAGAAACTCTTGCTCTAACCCTCTTCGTTTATGCTTATTAATTGAACAAGGGTATTTTGGTTTGTTACCTTTGCTTTTCGCTTCACACAACTGACCTGGTGGCGTCCTCTGTTCTTCACAATTAGCTCCTTCAGTGGCTTGAGCAGTGACCAGATGACTGACCTTGAATTATGGCAGAGGTGGAAATTTGTGAGCCCAAATACTGTGCTTTCCTTTCGTAGCACTTGCTGTTCTCGGCCTCCGTTTTTGAAATCACAGCACTTGAATTGCTAATATGGAACACCCTTTCTACAACTGAGAATGAAATAGAATTTTAACAACTGACTCGACCTAGTTCACTATAATAATAACAGAGCACATTCATATTCCAATGACAGAGGAGTAGCTGTACTGGGTTGTGTGAATACCATCATGAGAACGCCGTGAGCATGTATGAAGTACTGGATTGTAATAACAGATAGTCACTTGCATGAGTCGACTTGGTCGAGCGATCATGTCATAACTTGGTCGATTCAAAATCAATGCATGAATTCGTGTAACATTTGGCTTTCCAAGAGTTCACCACCTGTCCCTTGCTTATTGGTTCTTGGCCGACTAAGGAGATGTTGGACCGATAGTAAGGTTTGATGGCCGATAGGGAGTGAATAAAAAGGCTGGGAGGGTGGTAGAATAGAGGATTAAAAAATCGTAGGAGAAGTATGGGGATAGGCTAGAGTGTTGGGAAATGGTAGGAATTAGGAATATGACAAGAGTGGTGGATACGTGGGTGTTTTTGAAATTGATTATAAGCAGTTATAGTCATCACATTTAACACTAAATTAATCCAAGAATTTAAATGTTAAAAATAAAAATGATAACAATACTTTACACTTTTATTGGTTGATCAAGAGTTGAGTTGGCATGCATAGGTAGGATTTCTTGTTCAGATATGACTAATCTTTGCTGTCCATAACAGGTCTCTCTGAGATGAATTTGGATGCAACAGGTCCCTCTGAGATCTGGAGAATGTTTGTGCAACCTCTTTGAAATTTGGAAAAGAACTATATGTGTGCAGCTTCCTTAATCTTTGATGTTTGATGGAGCCTCGATGACAAGCAACCTTTGGATCTCTGTTAAAACTTTGTTGAAGCTTTGCTGAAGTAGCTTGAGATACCATTCTCTAACAGGTCCCTTTTATGTTTGTTGAACAGGTCCCTCTATTGTTGGTGCTGGTATCATGGTCTTCTAAACAGGTTCCACTACATAGTGCTTAAACAGGTCCCTCTAATTAGAACAAAGACAAAAACAACTTCTTTATTGAAATTCTAGAGTGATGAAACAAACTTCTTTGAGAATTTACAATGAAGAGATAAACTCTTTGAAAATTTGCAGTGAGGAGATGAGATAAAAAAACAAAAATGTTGATGCTTCTCCCCAACTAAACCTTTGACTTGTCCTCAAGTCATTATCAAATCGATGAATCAACAAGAAACAAAAAGAACAAGGAATTCTTACCAGCCAAAGAATTGGTTTTCAAGTAAGAATTATGGGTTAGAGTGTGCCAGAGTCT